>PVHX01008710.1:0-12613 GCA_004024805.1 Geosciurus inauris
GGTCAGGGTCCAAGATGCCCAAATAAGGAAGCTGGTCAGCAGAGCTGCAAGCCAGATGTGACGTCACTAGTGGACACGCCTCCTGTCAATCAGCGAGTTTTCCTGACCCATCAGGAAGGACTATGGCCTTCTCTTCCTGTACCCAACCCCTCCCCTTCCTGACCGGGTTTTCTTGAAATTCTCTATGCACGGAATCTCCCACGCCATTTCTCCCTACCCGCTCTGATGGACGGGGAAATGGTCCGTGCCTTGCCGAGTGGCTTAATTCATCTTCTCCTGGTCATGTGAATTTTACACATGAGTTTGTTTGTTTTTTTTTTAAATATTTTTTTAGTTGTAGATGGACACAATAGCTTTATTTATTTATATGTGGTGCTGAGGATCGAACCCAGTGCTTCACACTTGCGAGGCAAGTGCTCTACCACTGAGCTACAGCCCCAGCCCAGCATGAGGTTTTTGCCAGATGTGGCAGCCTGATCTTGGCCTTATTCCCTTCAAAACTGTGAGCCAAAATAAACCACTTCCCTTATAAAGTATCCAGTCAGCCAAAATAAACCACTTCCCTTATAAAGTATCCAGTCTCAGGTATTTTATTATGGCAACACTAAATGGATTAGCACAATCAAAAGGTCATAAAATCCAGAAAAAGAACATAGTAAATCCCCTGCCCCACAAAAAAGAACATAATAATTTTATTAATTAACTGCCATCTCTGTATTACTTTTCTTTCCCTACATTTTTATACCTCATACTCTGTCTCTTCAAATGCTAATAATTTTGTAACAACTTCTTATAGAGAACATAAAAAGAAAATTTAGTTTTTTCCTTTAGTGTGGTTGGTTAAAATCTTATATAATTGACAGAAGAAATAGGTTAGAAAAGTTTAAGCTTCACAATTCATCGTTGATTATGCTATATACATTTTTAGGATTGTTGTCAAAGTTGGGGAAATCTCCAAGGGTTGTTTAATATGTAACTTAAGAGAATTCAGGGCACATCAATTTTCTTCAAATGAATGAGACTCTTTAGTTTGCTGTGGATGTTCTCATTAAATTCTAACAGAAAAGAACTTCCTTTTTTTGGGCTAAGCATTGATCAACATTAAATCTTTACTTTAAAAGCTTACACATCAAATAGGAAGACTTTCCAACAGATTAGCCTCAAGCTCCCTAAAATTCAACACTGCTTCTCCTCCACTAACAATATATTTTTATTTTTGAACTGTTGGGGTGGAACTCGAGGCCTCACACATGCTAGGCAAGTGCTCAACCACTGAGCCACATCCCCAGCCCACACATATTTTTTGATGCTAGCACACAGGACACATTCAAATAACTCTAAGAGGTCTGATTCCACACCTTTGTTTTACAATCCTGGGTGGGTCAACACAATGGGTGGTAAGGAATATTCTTGGAAGCCTGGGACAGCTGGCAATATCTTAACTGCACATGAAAGAGACTGTGGGTTACAAAAATATATCCCACTAAACTCAAACCAAATGTATCCCTAATTCAACTTCAGCTACATTAAAAAAAAAAAAAAGTCTTTTAGCTATTCCACGACTAGACAAGAGGAACTGTGGAAGAGGTGAAGTCACTAAGGGCTAAAGATTGTTGTTAAAATATTTTGCTTTTAAAATTTTTACAAAAGCATATAACCATTTGAACATATTGTTAGGACTCCTTCTAGGGGCCAGGAAAGAGGCAGTGCAAATGAGTACTTTAAAAAGTATTGAGGATTAGCCAGGCGTGGCTAAGCAACTCAGTGAGACCCTGTCTCTACATAAAACACAAAATAGGGATGGGGATGTGGCTCAGTGGTTAAGTACCCTTGAGTTCAATCCCTGGTACCAAAAAAAAAAAAAAGTATTGAGGACTACAAGTTTTTTTTTAAATCTAGTGACACTTTAACACTGAGCTACATCCCCAGTACCACCACACCCCGCCCCCCCCCCCTTTTTTTTTGGAGACAAGGTCTCACTAGTTTGCTGAGGCTATTCTTGAACTTTCAGTCCTCCTGCCTTAGTCTCCCAAGTCACTGGGATTACAAGTGAGTGTCACTGAGCCTGGCAACAAGAAGCTTTTATGTAGACCATATCTGTCAACATTTACTGTATTAGGAGTTAAAACAAACAGGTAAAGTATTTAATTCATTCAAAAGCAATTAAAAAGTTACATGTTCACTTTTTTTTTTTTTTTTTTGGTACCAGGGATTGAATTTGGCTACTCCACCACTGAGCCACATCCCCAGCCCTATTTTGTGTTTTATGTAGAGACAGGGTCTCACTGAGTTGCTTGGCTTTGAACTCGCGATTCTCCTGTCTCAGCCGAGAGATCGAACCCAGGGCCTCACGCATGCGAGGCAAGTGCTCTACCGCTGAGCTACAATCCCAGCCTGCTTTGCCTGTTTTTAAGGCTGGCTTTGAACTCACGATTCTCCCGTCTCAGCCTCCCAAAGTGCTGAGATACATGTTAACTTTTTAAATAAAATATATTTTCTAATGTAAGAAGAGTGGAACTATTTTACATTTCTGCAAATCTCTTTGATGTCTGGCTTAAAAGAAAATTCTCATATATCCTCTGCACTCAATCCTTTGCAAAAGCACAGGATCTGTAGTCTTTGGAAAACCCCACTGTATTGCCATAAAGGCAAAGTCTTAACATGAAAAGACTTTTGACCTTGTGTGATGCCCTGACCACACTTTAAGAACCACTGATTTAGGCATCACCTTATCTACTTTGATTGCCTGAAGCTCCCAAGTAGGCTTTATCTAGTTTGGTATCTGTATACTCAATCCCACCTCTGGATAAGAGTCAACAGTTAATCATTGCTGTACTTTTTGGTACATATGGAAAACTTTGGAAACAATTTTTAATGAATAAAATGTTTTAGGAAATTATTTTTTTCTTTTCACTGACTAGAGGAAAATCACCTTCACTACTCCTTGATAGTAAGGCTTTCTTCTTTTAGAAATGACTTAAGATCAAATGCAATATTTGGTGCCTTACTGAATATATATATATATACTTCTTTTTTCCCCTTTTCCTTTGCGTTGTTGGGGATCAAAATTAGGACCTCCTGTATGCTAGGTAAGTGCTCTGCCACTGAGCTACACCCCTACACCCGAGAGGACTATTTTAATAACACATTCTAATATTTATCAAATCCTTTCTATACAGTAGGCATGTTCTAAGTGCTTTACATTCATTATCTCATACTAATCCCAGGAGACAGATACCGCCATTCCTATTTTATAGATTAGGAAAAACATACAAGGGTTAAAGCCCAGCGGACTGAGCCAGGATTTAAACCCAGATAATCTGACTCTGGAGCTCTTAGCCTATTATCTCTGATAAAGAATAAAGATGGGAGATAGAGTGAGATTCCTATAAAATGACTGTAGAGATATGAGAGGGAGGTTAAAAAGCAGAAAGGCTTTAGGGCCACGACAGCTGAGGCACTAGACTGGACGCACTGTATTATTTTCCACTACAGGATTCCTTCCTGCCATATTTTCTATGCTTCCTCTTCTCATTTTCAAGATATGCCTTTGCTGGTGGCTTTGTCGCTTAGACCTGGCGCTGACCATGAAATTAACGCGCTAAATTGCACACAAGCGGGGGATCGCGGTGGTATCCACGCGAACGGCGGCGTGGAGAGAGCACTGCGCACGCGCGTTACATCCCAGGCCCGCCAGCCGCGGCGGCGCTAGGAACTCCGCCTCCGACTCCACGCACCCGCCACGGGTGAGGGGGGAGGGAGGCCCAGGCTGGGCGCCTGCGCAGTCGTGGGGGCGCTGGTGTGCTCGAGCTCACGTAGCGAGGGTTGCAGTTGCCTCCTCCCCGGCGCTGCCGTAGCGGCCTAGAGGTTATAAAAGGGCTAACTGGCTCCCTCTGCTGTCCAGTCGCGCCGCCAGCGGGCTGAGGGCAGGGAGTAGGTAGCTGGTCAGGGAGCAGGCGACAGGAACTGAAGAGCGCGCCGCCCTCCCGTCCCACTTTCCAGGTGAGACGCTCTTTCGACCTTGGAGACAGGCTGTGGCCCAGGGGCAGCCCGGGTCTTCCTCGTACTGCAGCGGCGGTCCGGGCTCTCCCGGCTGTGGTAGGATGGCTTGGGGGCGGGGGTCTCCACTTAACTACTACAGTCTGGGTACCTTTTCCGCTGGAGACGCGGCCCCTCGCCCGGTGCCCTGGTGCTGCTCCGCAGGCCCGGCTGCCCTTCTCGGTGCCCCCTTTCCCACCTCTGCCCCCGTCCCGCCTCTGACCGTTGGGGCTGCAGCAGCCTCTGTCCCCGCCCCAGGGACCAGGACTTTCTTGAATGTTCCTTCCCGGGGAGGAATCGCCCTGTTGATTTTTCCGAGCTCCCTTCGTACCTGGTGCTCCCTACAAAGCTGAGAGGAACGCGAGGGTGGGGCGTGGGTTTTTGGCTGCCACAGCTGCAGATGGTTAGCATGTGGCAATGGAGAGTGGGTTTTAAAGCTTAGAGCTGAGGCTGAAGCTCTCCAGGCATTTTGGCGCTGTCGAAAAATCGTCGGGTCAGGGAAGCGGACCTACTCTGAAAGTTCGGGCTGAAGTCATCTGTTGCGTGCTGGGGTGCTGCCTCAGCAGCCAGACGTAGCCCGGGGCACCGAGTTTGGGGCTGCTGGAGCTGAGGACTTTGCTGTCACATCACCCAGTTGGGGAAGCTGGGCTGCTGCTTCCCTCTTCTTCCTCATAAATATTTTTAAAGGCACATGAGTTCTCCCCCACCCCTCGAGAATTTGCAGGGTTTTAAAGTCCATTTAAGTCAAACATTTCATGATTGTGCGAGAATTTTGAGTTGGATTATGTGACTAGCCTCCAGGTACACGTTTCAAGGGGAGGAGGGATAGTACAATGAGGATGAAACTAGTTCTCTTAAATAATCTAACCTATTAAAATACACAATTCAATTTTTGGACGCTAACATGCGTTCCGCAGAGTGGAGAAGACTCTTGGAATTTTGCGCTGTCTTAAAGGGATAAAGAAGCAGCTAAATCCCCTTTTAGGAATTGATCTAAAAAGTCTAAGAGGCTTGCCAATTTCGACTTAACTGTTTCTCCTAGAGCTCTGGCTCTTGGACTTCCCCTTGGAATGCACTCTGAAGGGATGAAGTGGCCACTACGTGAGTGGGGGAGGGGGAAAGACGTGGCAGCAGTGTTCTTTCATCAACTTTTGCTCATTTTTTTTTTTCAAGGTTCTGGGAAAAACGTATTTTCTCTTACAGGTCTGGATGTAGGTTATGAATGGGGCTAGTCTTTTCGTAAAATATTCAGATGAAACATTCAGTGTGCATAGCAGGAACATTAGAACACTTTGAAGGGTTTCTTGGATCTAGTTTATATGGAGAAAATAGGTACCTGAAGCAGAAAATAGCCAAGAAGCTGAAAAGTGAACAACCTTGAATATATTTTGCCTTGATTTGAAACAGTCATTCTGTGATTTTTCTTTAACTTTGGCTTAGAGTTTAACTTCAGAATCTTAATATGAACTTTGAATCTTACCTTTTTCTTTAGAAGCGTAGATTTTACCACTTACCTTAAAAATCATGTCAGTTCTTTTGGACTATTGGCTCTTGTAAGTACTGGTAGTATTTTTGATAGCTAATGGCAAAAGCTTCTTGGATTTACAAAGTCTAAAGAAAAGGACTGCTTGTCTCTTTTACAATGAGTATTGTCTTGGATTTTTTCTTCCTTAGTGTTTCATATAGATATGTCCAAGTTTTGTTGGTTTATAAATCCAATTTAAATAGTAATATTAAGTTAATAAAAATAATTATAAATTATTATATTTAGCCTAAATCTTTTTTGGGCAATTAAACTGTTTTTTTTTTAAAGTAATGCAAGGGGGAGACTTGTTTAGTGGTAGCCACAGTTAACTTTAACCAGTTTTCTTTCCATCTGTATTTTTTTTTTTTTTTGTACTATAGGGATTGAACTCAGGTGTACTCAACCACTGAGCCACATCCCCAGCCCTATTTTGTGTTTTATGTAGAGACAGGGTCTCACTGAGTTGCTTAGCATCTCACTGTTGCTGAGGCTGGCTTTGAACTCGTGATTCTCCTGTCTCAGCCTCCCAAAGTGCTGGGAGCCACTGCACCCGGCTTTCCATATGTATTCTTTAAAGAAAGAAACACATGACACTAAAACCTTTTCTGTGTATTATTCTGTCTTTTATTGCTATAAGAAAATAGGATAGGGTAGTTTTTTAAAAAATAGGTTTATTTAGATTGTTGTTCTGGAGGTTTAAGAGCATGGCACTGGCTTCTGCTCAGCTCTGGTGTGAGGGCCTCAGGTGGATGGCATCACTGTGGTGGAAGCAAATGTGAAAACGATGAGATAGGAAGCCAGAAGAATTGAGGCGTCCGCCTTACTCTCTTCTAACAGCCCACTCTAGGGGAACAGACTCACTCTGAGACCAGCATTAATCCCTTCTAAGAGCAGTGCCTCAATGATGTAACTACCTCCCGCTAGGGCCCACCTCTTAAAGTTTCTACCACCTTTCACATCATCACATTGGGGCCAGGCTTCCCACAGATGAACCTTTGGGGTGCAAACCACATGCAAACCATAGCAGTCAGTAATTTTTTTCTTCCTCTAATCATCTAGGGATTGGACTGGACTCTAAAAAGACTTGGAAAGTTCTCCTATTTTATCTACTGGGTAACTAAAGCACCTTAGAAAGAGTTTCTTTATATATTATCTGAAGATGATTATGTGAGGTAGTTTTATATTATCTTCATTTTACAGTAAAGAAACCAAGGCTCAGAAAAGTCAAGTAACTTGCTCAAGAATACAGTAAGTGGCAAAACTAGGACGTGAACTCAGGTCATCTGTTCTCTGATTCACATTTCATATTCCTTCATAACCCCTGATGATTGGCCAGACTGACTGTGAGGTAATGAAAGTTGATTAAATAACATATCTACCACTGTATTAGGAATGTTTTCAATATCTAGAGTTGAAGTTTGGTTCCTGGCCAGTAGTAATTAACTTCGTATTTCCACTCAATTTAAATAACAGTATCAAAAGAGTGATGAGAAATGTTTTATAGGAAAAAATAGGACATGGAGACTTATAATAATGTATTATCTTACTACATGTTAAATCAGAGTCAGTGCTGAATGGAAGCACATATCTAGATTCTTATCCTCTTGCAATCAGGAATTCATATTCTCCTAGTATATGTAGTCTTTTGTGTACATTTTATTCAGCTGGCATCAGAAAAAGAAGGAATTGAAGGCTGGAAAGGGGAGCGGTACACCAGGGTAAAGAAAAGTAGCATTTTGGCAGTATAGCCTTGGGAGGGATGAAGTTGAGTAAAGTATATCTGAGTCTCTAAGCTATAATCCATGTATTAAGAAAGGGGTTGCTAACCAGTTTTGGATATTCTGTTCTGAGCTAATGGACCCTGGCCTGCACTGATCATGTTCAGAGATAAGATCATACATAAAAAACCTCTTTTGTATTAGGAATGACATTTGAGTAATATTATAGGTACATGTGGGTATTCATCCCTCACATATGCAGAATGAGTTAAACAGATGTTTCTATTGTAAGAATCAAACTTACTTTGATTTGGGAACTTAATAAGACCCAAGAATTGAGAGTCAACACTTACAAGTCAGGAAAAAAGCTTTGAACATTGTATGAAGTATTAAGTAGAAGAACACTATACAGTAGTCCCCTCTGATCCATGGGGGTTACATTCCAAAACCCCTGTGGATGCATGAAACCTCAGTATCAGATTCTACATATATTGTTTTTTCCTATACACTCAATAAGAGATTTAGAACAATAAATTAAAATAGAACAATTATAACTACGCTATAATAAGAGTCATGTGATATGGTCTCTGAAAATTTTGAACTTTACTTTGGAAGCACTTTATGGCTTCTCTTTGCCTATCTAGATTGCCAGCATCACTACACTTGTGCTTAAAATGTCTTAATTCCTCATTGCACTAAAATAATAGTTTTGGGCCACAGTTGACCATGTGGTTACTGAGACCACAGAAGGTGAACCTGTGGATAAAGGAAAACTATTGTGTTCGTTATTTGTGTCTACAGTGACAGAAGTGGATTCTATAAACATCTAAAAATTATTAGCCGGGGTTGGTGTCACACTCCTGTAATCCCAGTGGCTCAGGAAGCTGAGACAGGAGGATCTCAGCCAGCTTCAGCAAAAGTGGGGTGCTAAGCAACTCAGACCCTGTCTCTAAATAAAATACAAAATAGGGCTGAGGATATGGCTCACTGGTCAAGTGCCCTTGAGTTCAATCCCCAGTGCCCCCCCCCACCAAAATTCTATAAACATGTTAAATTTTAGAAGGTATTTAGTAAGGTTTCTGGAGAATGAGTAATAGAAATGGAAATTGTAGAGTTGTGATCACTAATTTAAGATGCGTCTAATCCGTTGTTTGTTTTCTGAATATGTAAGATTCTTCACCTTACTCCGTAGCTCTGTTAATTTCTCAAGCTTTCTAACCAAAACTTGTTATATTAGATGTTTAAGAATCATTTCAGTAAAGAAGGAAAATGTGTATACGAAGTCTGCACTGTTGTTTACTTTTAGAAAAAATATCCTGGAAATGTTCTTCTGGGTTCTGTGTTGTGATTATTTAAGTTTTTATTGCATGTAATGATATTGTTACTCTATGTTGTGCTGAAAGAATAATAGCTTTTTGTTTGAAATAACATACAGAATGGAGGACAATTACATGTGTTTATATGTTTATATGAGAGTGTGCAGTAAATATTGATTAACTGGTTTTAAATAGGCTCAGGACTTCTTTTACACTCTAATCTTAGATTAGATGGATTTATAGATCTAATTCCTTCAAAAATTGATCAGTAAGTGTTTATTTTAGTGTTTCTAAAACCAAATTGTTTGAATTTAGGACCTCAAAGCATTTAGGATTTCTCAGCATTGCTATGTTGACCTTTGTTTTTGCCCCATTTCCAGCAAATCCTATCCCTACCCCTTTTAAATTCAGACAGATTTATTCATTTTCAAAGTTTGCATGAAGACGTTCTCAAATTTACATAGTTTCAAAATTCACTGCCGTTTCTTTTAACCTCAAATATATTTGGAGAATAGACCTCAATTGATTAAAAAACACTCTAATACAAGTAACAATAAATGTTGGCAAGGATATGAGGGAAAAGGTATACTCATATATTCCTGGTGTGACTGCAACTTGGTGCAACCACTCTGGAAAGCAATATGGATAGTCCTCAGAAAACTTGGAATGGAACAACCGTTTGACCCAGCTATCCCACTCCTTGGCATGCTTAAAATCAGCATGCTATAGTGATGTGGCCACATCAGTATTCATAGCAGCTCAGCTAAGCTATGGAACCCACCTAAGTGTCTTCACCAGATGAATGGATAAAGAAATGTGGTACATATGCATGATGAAATACTACCAAGCCATAAAGAAGAATGAAATTATGGCATTTGCTTGCAAATGGATGGAACTGGAGGCTATTATGTTAAGTCAAACCAATCCCCTAAAAACCAAAAACCGAATGTTCTCCCCAATATGCAGATACTGACCTGTAATAGGCCTTGTTGCTGGGTGGGGCAGTGGAGGTTCGTTGGATTGGATCCCGGGGAAGAAAGAGGGAATGGGAAAGACAGTAGAATGAATCCAACATAACTTTCCTATGTTCATATATGAATACATGACCAGCGTAGTGTGATATCATGTACAACCACAAGAATGGGAAATTATACTGTATGTATGATATGTCAGAATACATTCTGTCATATTTAACTAAAAAAAAGTACCCATAAACAAACAAACAAACACTCAAGTTTTATGTGAACACTGCAGTTGTAGTTGCAAGTAAAGTGATGGTGTTAAATAAAATACTATAAAAAAAAGATTACTAATTGAAGAAATATATTTAAACAGCTTTATTGAGGTATAATTGACATACAGTAAGTGGTCATATTTATCATATATAATTTGATAAATTCGACAATATCTACTCAAAGTATCAATATAATTAAGGGAACATATCCATCATCCTTGGGCTGAGGTTGTAACTCAGTGGTAGAGCACTTACCTTGATGGATATTTGGACTATTTCCCCATTTTTGACTGTTATAAATCTGTAACAGTCATGTACAAATTTTTATCAGGGCATATGCTTTCTTTTTTTTTTTTTTAAATATTTTTTAGTTATAGATGGACACAGTGTCTTTATTTTATTGCTTTGTATGTGGTGCCGAGGATCGAACCCAGGGCCTCACGCATGCGAGGCAAGTGCTCTACCGCTGAGCTACAGTCCCAGCCCCTGCTTTCTTTTCTAGGAATGGAATGACTTGATTTTATGTGATAGGGAAATAATTTTTTTCTGGTTGGTGGCTTGTCTTTATTCTTTTAACAGTGTATTTCAAAAGGTGTCTCTGTTATCAACATTTCTATGTAGAAAACCCAAAAGACTCTTCAAAAACAGCTCTGGTAAATAAGCTAATTCTGCAGATTTGCAGGATAGAAGGTCAATACATAACAATCAATTGCATTTCTATGTACTTGTAATGAACAGTTCGAAATTGAAGTTAAAAAATTACCACCTCTGTAGCACCAGAAACATGAAATATTTGCGGAATTGACTTTACAAAATCTGTATGCTGAAAATTACAAAACACTGATTATACCATGTTCATGGATTGGAAGACTATTAAGCTATACATTCTTCTCAACCTGATCTATAGATTCAATGCAATTTCTGTTCACATTTCAGCAGGATTTCTTATAGAAACTCACAAGCGGATTCTAAAATTGATAGGGAAAAGCAAAGGAACTGGAAAAGCTAAAATACTTTTGGAAAAGAATAAAGTTGGAAGATTCACACTACTTGATTTTGACTTGATATAAAGCTACTATAACCAAGACAGTATGGTATTAGAGAAAAGATGTATAGATCAATGGAACAAAATAAGAATTCAGATTCTCAAAGATCGTCAATTCTTTTGGGAAAAATAAAAAGGCAGTTCAATAGAGAAAGATAATCTGGAACAGCTGGATATTCGTATGCAAAAAAAGAAAAAATCTGTTTTATTTGAGAGAAACCTTTAGACTAAGTTAATATTTGGACATAGCATCTATTAAGTAACATCAAGGAATGTGTATATCAATTAATGTTTATTTACTTTCCTTCTTTCCACTGCCTCTGTCTACTGTCTTCTCAAAATTCCTGAAATATAAAGGACCTGCATCTGTCTTCTAGGGAACTGGCCTACTTGTTTCTTCTTGCTGTCTTAGCCCAAAGTTGAAATTGAGCTCTCTTCCCTCCAGGTCATTTCCGTTTCCATACCCCTTGAGATGTCTTTGGCAACAAATTCAGCTATTCTTGAGTTCTTGCCCCAGGTCCAAAAGTAACTGACATTTCTTAAGTGTCTTCTGTGTGCCAGGTGTAACCTAAGCACCTTGATATAAATTATTGCTTTTTAAATTACTTGCAGTCACATTTGGCCTTCATATTTACACCTTAACCTTTTGCTTATTCCTGGTTCCTGTTAAAAGAGCCATCAAATAAAGATTGACACTATTGATGAATCTTTCTGATTTACTGTAAATTTTTAGATTCTCTATCCTAGGAGCAAGAATCTTGACCGTTTTCCTATATTAAGAATATATATTTCTAAGTAGGTGTTTGAAAATAGTTGAAAGGTATTATATAGTTTAAAACATACAGTCTCAAATCTAATGAATGGTACCATTTTAATAATAATAAGACTTGGGCTGGGGTTGTGGCTCAGTGTCAGTGTGCTTGCCTAGCATGTGTGAGGCACTGGGCTCGATTCTTAGCACCACATATAAATAAAAGAAAAAGAATAAAGGTTCATCAACAACCAAAAATAATAATAAGACTAATACCTTTGTCAAACCTTCCCCATTACCCTACATTAAAAAGTTTCTGATTTAGGAGTACCTGATTTTCCTAGCTGAAGCAGAACTTCAGACATTGAGTTGTGCATGTGCTCAGTGGTAGAATGTTTGCCTAGTGTGTGTATCTGGGTTTGAGTATCTGGGTTTTATATTTTTTAAGTAAAAGTAATAAAATAAATAATAATAAAAATAAAAATAAACACTGAGTCATTTAACTTCAAATGTGAATCCAAATTCCAGTTTAAATCTTTAAAAAATAGTAGATTAAGGGCTGGGGTCATGGCTCAGTAGTAGAATGCTTCCCTAGGATGTGTGAGGCCCTGGGTTCGATTCTTAGCACCACATACAAATAAAATAAAGGTCCACTGAAAACTAAAAAATATATATATATTTTAAAAAGTAGATTAAAATTAACATATTCATAAACTACCTTTGATATAAAAGTAGTATTTTTGGATGTCTAACAAACAAAAACCAATTATTGAGAAATATTGCATTAAGTACAGAGATAAGGGGAGAGATTCTTTAGGACTCTGGGCTAAATAAAAACCCAACTCCTAATAGCACATTAGGTAATTTATGTAAGTCTTATATAGAGAGGGAATTGTCTAAAAAACAGATTGAGTATTATTAAACCGGGAGCGGTGGTTTACGCCTGTAATCCCAGCACTTTGGGAGGCTGAGACAGGAGAATCTGG
>PVHX01008710.1:12713-81601 GCA_004024805.1 Geosciurus inauris
AACCCAAACAACAAAAAACAAAAAAAAAAGAATATAATTAGACTTCAAGAATGTTTTTTTTTTTTTTTTAGCCGGGCGTGGTGGCTCACGCTTGTAATCCCAGCACTTTGGGAGGCTGAGACAGGAGAATCACGAGTTCAAAGCCAGCCTCAGCAACAGCGAGGCACTAAGCAACTCAATGAGACCCTGTCTCTACATAAAACACAAAATAGGGCTGGGGATGTGGCTCAGTGGTCGAGTGCCCCTGAGTTCAATCCCTGATACCAAAAAAAAAAAAAAAAAATGTTTTTTTTTTTGTCTTGTCTTTCTTCCTTTCTGTATATATGCTTCATTTGTTAATATTTCCAGATAAGTTTCATCCACTCTTTAGATCTATATGACAGAACTTGATCCCTAATTTCTCCTGATCTTACTGTATATAGTTCAAAGAGTGAGTGCCATTTCTTTCTCAGTTTTTTAAAAATATTTTTTAGTCGTAGATGGACACAATGTCTTTATTTCATTGCTTTGTATGTGGTGCTGAGGATCAAACCCAGGACCTCATGCATGCAAGGCAAGCGCTCTACTGCTGAGCCACAATCCCAGCCCCTCTTTCTCAGTTTTATTTCCAAAATTTCCAGAAAAGAACTTGGTTAAGAATCATGCTGTTTGTAATATGACTGCTAAAAGTGTGGTAATGAGTTAAAGGTAGAGGAGAGCAGCAACAAAAGGATAAAAGAGGCCGTTTCCAGAAGAAAGAATAGGAGTAATGGAGGTACAATAGGTATATACAATAGTGTGGCACAATAGGAGGTACAATAGTGTGTTTCTGAAATGATCTTATATTAAGGTTCTGTCTGATAGAGAACTTTTAAAAGATTGTCCATGTAGTACTTTTAGTAAAGGGCAATATCTTGACTTGGAGCTGACTTCTAGTATGAATCTTGAAATGCTGTTAAGTTGGAATTATGCCAGCAACTGGGTTCACTGCTTAAGTACAGAAAGCTGTGGAAAAGAAGCTAGCATACTTTTTGAGTTTTTGATAGAGAAGTTGGTCATAGCATTAAAGCACTTGTCCATCGAATTCTAAGGATTAGACATTAGCTCACATTCTTTGGGGGCAGAAGTATGACTGGAATTCATGGAATTAAGTTAAATGAGAATTTGCTGAGGGATTAAAGAGAAAAGCAAAAATAAAACTAGTTGCATCAGTAATCACTCTTAGTTGTCTCAGAAAAATCCATTCCATTTTTGATGGAAAAGGCATGCCACATCTTGACATACAGCACATTGTAATGGCCTGAATTAGTGTAGGTCTTTTGTGTTGATCATGAAAACTGTCAAAATGATTAAAGCGAACACTGTGACAGGAGAACCAGCAGCTGAATTTGAGATCTGTGTGAGAAAAATAAAGCTGGAGCCTTTTAAAAGGTTTGGAACAAGTGTGGAAGGTGTAGGGAGACTGTTAAAAGGAGCTTTGTGGAAAATTTTTAGTGTCAAAGTTTAGAATATCAAGCATTCCTTAGTTTGCCTTTTTAAATTGTTGGATGATTTGGAAAAGACAAACTTTTAAAAATGTTGCAGGGTTTTTGGAAAAAAAATGTGAAACTGAAAGGATAATAGATTATTTTTTTGCTGGATGCCCTGTTCTAGTAATTTATTGAATAATTTATACTTAAAATTCAATAAATCCGGATAACATTGTAAATATTTACAGTAGAGTAGAACTCTATTCTGAGGTTTCATTGACCTGTTGAGTTTGTGGGGCTGGACTTTCCTGAAAGAAGCACTTTAGGAAAGTTTGATGTTGAGTAATTAGTACACTTTGCAATTTACTTTTATCCAGGCCTACCTGAGATTTGTCTGTCTTCTAAAGGAGATTGCATCCACTTTGATGTATTTACATTCTATTCAAGCTTGTTTGAAGATTTAGAACAGGAGACATAGCTCACTTTTTGATAAAGCTGTAGTATCTTTGGGCACTTGACTCTTAGATGCTCTATAATTTACTTTGCAAGTTGATAACTGAATGAGACTGAAAATTAATGGAAGTAAAGCACTGTAAGGAAATCATTGTTTTAAAAACTTGAGATTGATAAAGATGTTTGCACATTAACATGCTACTTAAGGTTTCTGAATGAATGTAGATAAATGAGACATAGTATTAAAACAGATTAAAGGAACCATTCCCTAGAGCAATTAGAATTTCAGTTATATTTTTACAAAAGATAAGTTGAAGTAAAAGCTATTTTAAAGGCAGAATTCTGTGATTTCAAGGGTTTTGTAACCAGTGGTTCTCTAAGTGTGATCCTTAGACCCAGTAATATCAGCATCACCTGGAATTTGTGTAAATTATCTAGATAATGCAGACCTTTAGATGATTTCGATATGGTTAAGGTTTGAGAACCACAGCTATTTTTATTTTTATTAATGAACTTGTGTTGGCATGACAGTTTGGAGAAATGCTGTATGAATCTGAAATTGCTCTTAGCTTCCTTACCTGGGTTAGGAGATTTGGGGTAGCTCACAGATTCAGTGCAGTAATTTAAAGAATCAGGAACCTGGGAGTTGGAACTGATTATCTCTGAATTACTTTGTCCTCTTTATAGATTGGGTTTTTGTGTGTCCTTGGTGGATATGGTCACAGGGCATATTCAAATTCATATCTTCTAAGGTTAGCAATTCTAGAAAGAGATACTTCCTGCAATTCACAAACCCATCCCTCAACCACCATTATGTTTGTGAGGATGAGAGTCAGTGACTAACCTACCTTAGCTCAGATCTGTCTCTAGGAGGAGGGAGAATGGGAAATTGTGCTACTCTGGTGATGTAGTTCAATTCTAGGCAGCTGGGTGGCTTTCACATAAGTATAAATATCTTCGAAGGAAAGAATGAAATATACAGGCCTAGAATTAATTTTTCCTTTGTTTTGATCAGTATTAATTTGTTTTTAACTTTCTGTCCAGCATGAAGAATTCATCTCATTTAATACAGACTCCACCAGAGTTGTATGTTTTTATTTTTTATCTTTATTTTATTTATTTTTATGTAGCGCTGAGGATCGAACCCAGTGACTCATGCATGTGAGGCAAGTGCTCCACCACTGAGCTACAGACCCAGCCCCTATATGTTAGTTTTTAAATATTGTGTTTTCACTTAACTTACAAGTTAAAAAATAAATTTTGTGTTTCTTTTTTTTTTTATTTTTTTTAGTTGTAGGTGGACAGAATATCTTTATTTTATTTTTACGTGGTGCTGAGGATTGAACCCAGTGCTTCACGCGTGCTAGGCGAGCAGGCTATCACTGCACCACAATCCCAGCCCAAGTTTTGTGTTTCTTAAAGTATAACAACACCAGATCATTTTAACTGTTAATTTGTAAAATTTGTTTATTGTTCATTTGATGGGCAGAGGTGGAATCTTATTTTAATTTTTGTTGTCATTAATTTCTAATAAGTTTTATCATTTTTAGTTAATTATTAATAGTTCTTTGTGAGTTTCCAAATTCTTTTTTTTTTTTTTTAAATATTTATTTTTTAGTTGTAGGTGGACACAATATCTTTATTTTATTTTTATGTGGTGCTGAGGATCGAACCCAGTGCCTCCGCGTGCTAGGCAAGCACACTGCCACTGTGCCATAACCCCAGCCCCAGTTTCCAAATTCTTTATTTACTTATCTATTAGAATCTTAGTGGATTTCTTACTGATTTGTATGAATTCCCTAAAAGAGCTTTATTTTCTTTAAATGGTTTCCTAATTTGTAGTTTATTTTTTAATTTTTTTTTTTACATATAAACTTATTTTGTGTATTTAAATTCCATCTGGCCTTTGGGTTGTTTTCTTATTTTTAAGTTTAGAAATTCTCTGCTTTCAGAGATACTCTGTGGTGGTTTTATTTTATTGTTTACAACTAACTGTTAAACCTGTGTAGAATTTATTTTAAAGCATAACATAAGGTAAAGACATACTTATTCTTTATGTGAATAATGCTTTGAATTTTTATGTAAGCTCTTTCTTAAGATAAAATTTTTAAGTTGTATTTGAAGAAAAACATCGAAAGCTACTTTTTAGTTTTCTAAGCTAATGGTTCTTGAAGTTTAAGGACAGTAAAAGTTGACAAAGTCTCTTTAGTGACAGTGTATTTTAGCAATGAAACAATGATATCTTATCTGAAAAATCTAAACTTTCTCATTAAAGTTAAAAGTTTATACATTTATGATTATCTTTCTGTTAGTACAAAGCATTTGTGTTTTTTGGAAATAGCATTTATTCATGAAGAAAATGATGACAGAAGTCTTTAAACAGTGAGAAAATTCTAGACTCTTCAGGCAGCATAGGGTTTTGAAAAAGACTTGTGCTTTGGCAGGAACCCAGGAAAGGAAGTGTCTGCATCTGCTACATTCTAGAAGCCTTTGCAAAATCACTGTAAGGCAGCCAAGAAAGCAGTGCATTTCACTACTGTGTGGTTCTGGAAGTATCTGGAAGTTTGCAGCAAACTTGAGGGAGGAGATTTAGGAGTTCTTCCAGAATGTCATTTTTTGTGGTGATCTATTTTTATTGAGATTCAAGTTACAGGGAAAGTGATGTTATTTTTCAGCTTTTGTGGAATAGGGACCTTTCATTGTTGCCTCTGCTGGGCCTGTTGTTTTAGGTAAAGTTACACTGGAAGTCAGAGGTGCCTGTACAAAGAGGAACAGTGTGAGAAATCAGAACAACCAGTGGGGAGCCCGTTACAAACAGTACTGTAAAGGTGGTTTATTCTCCTGTAAAGTGATCAGAAGCATTTAAAGTTCATGTTTGTGGTAGAGAAGGAGAAAGAGAAGAGTGCTGGTAGGGCGTCTGGGAAAATCAAGTTAAAATCTTCCCTTTGGTTAGTTGATATCCTCATCTGCTGTGAAGAATCTTCACTAGAAAAAACTGCTACTAGGGACACAGAAACAGAAGGGCTTTGCTACCAGGATTAAAAAACAAAAAAACCTCACAGCTATATACTATTTATTTTTTTAGGCATCATTGAGATATAATTCATATACTATACAGTTCACCCACTTAATATTCATATTCAGTACCCTCAGTTATTTAGTCATATGTCCCTACATTCTCATTACCCCAAAATGCACGACTTTTAGTTTAATTTATTTAAAAATTTAAAACCATATAGAAAAAAGATGGAACAAATTAGGAATTTTAAGCATTATTTAGAAAGCTCTAAATTTTTTTCCTTTAAAACATTTTGGCATCTTTAAAAATATGTTGGCAATATCTAATAAAGCATATCTTATACGATTATCATGGTTTAGATCTTGATCACAGAGAAAACTTATTTTTTAGGTTATATGAAGAGCTACTGCTATTCAGTTACTCTAATTGTAATAGTAATTAAGAAAAAAATTCAGATTGAATTTTTTAAAATATTTTTTTAGTTGTTGATGGATCTTTATTTTATTCATTTATTATTTTTATATGTGGTGCTGAGGATCAAACCCAGGGCCTCACGCATGCTAGGCAAGTGCTCTACCACTGAGCTACAGCCCCAGCCCCAGATTGAATTTTTAAGATAAGTTATAAGGTAACAAAAAAAGTATATTTTTCTTTTTTTTTTTAAATTTTTTTAGTTGTTGATGAAACTTTATTTGTATGCAGTGCTGAGACTTGAACCCAGTGCCTCACGCATGCTAAGCAAGCATTCTACCACTGAGCCACAACCCCAGCCCAAAATATATATTTTTCTCTGATGTGAAATATCAAGGTAGTATTCTACATGAAAAATAAGAAATTAGGGGCTGATGTTGTGGCTCAGTGGTAAAGTGCTTGCCTAGCATGTGTGAGACACTGGGTTCGATCCTCAGCACTACATAAAAATAAGTAAGCAAAATAAAGGCATTGTGTCCACCTACAACTAAAAAATAAAAAATAAATTAGTTATCATTAAATTATTACATGAATTTATAAGAATTGTTTTCCTTTTCATTCTACTATCTTTCCTATTTCTAGCCCCTATCCCTTTTCCCTTTTGTCTAATCCACTGAGTTTATAATAATTAACATCAATTTGGGGTTGGGGTTGTGGCTCAGGGGTAGAGCACTTGTCTAGCACTTGTGAGACACGGAGTTTGATCCTCAGCACCACATAAAAATAAATGTATTGTGTCCATCTACAGCTTAAAAAAGAAAAGATCAATTCTATGGGCAACCTTGGAGTCTGGATTTTACTATGTTAATGGGAAGGATAAATACACTTTCCCTTCTTCCTTTTTTTTCTGGTAATGGTTCTATTTCTTTTGCAGGTGTGCGAACCTGTGAAATTTAGCCTTCCAGGATGATCTGGTGTATTTTAATTATAGGGATTCTGCTCCCCCAGTCATTAGCCCATCCAGGCTTTTTTACTTCAATTGGTAAGTCTTAACTATGTTTGATTTGTGTTGTTTTGCATTTAAAATTTTCCATTTTTAGGTGTTTTTGAATTAGTAAAAACAGATATAGTGAATTCCCATGGTAAATATTCTGGTTAGAAGCTTATGAAAATTTAGAAATGCATGTCAAAGAAAATTACTGATTGTCTAGCAAATAATTTAATGCATGTGGTCTTTTGATGCATGGATACACGAATATCCTACACATTGTTTTCTAATCTTTTTCCATTTAAGAACACATTATTTTTTCTGCATCAGAATTTTTAAAATTCTTATTTTAAAGTATAAAAATAGCATATTGGTTAAAGTGGGGGAGGGGAAGTATAGTACATAGACTATAATATCTCCCCATGTTCCCTTGCTCCCAGAATAATTCCTTAGAGTTTGAAATGTATCCTTTTATATTTTCATGTATATATGTTTCATTTTCTTAAATAAGGTGTTTTCCTTCATTCTGTAGACCTTTTGACCCTTATAGAATTGTAAGCTAAAACACAAATATTTATGATATTTGATTTCAGGATATAAAATGATGATTACTCTTATCCCTTATAAATAACTAAAAATAGAATATTTGTAACTTTTTAGTTTTGTTTAATTCTAGTCTTAAAAACAAAAGGTGAAGGGGGCTGGGATTGTGGCTCAGTGGTAGAGTGCTTGCCTCGCATGCGTGAGGCACTGGGTTCGATCCTCAGCATCACATAAAAATAAATAAAATAAAGATATTGTGTCCATCTACAACTGAAAAAAATATTAAAAAAAAAAAAACAAAAAACAAAACAAAACCAAAAAGGTGAAGAGGGAAGTGATAAAAAACATTATCCTTGGAAAGTAGTATTGTTTTGTAAATTAATTTTGTCAATGAAAAAACAGTTTGCTGACATAGGCAAGGCTTGTAAAACCAAGTAGATTGAAAATTAAAACAGGAACACATGATTAGAAAAGTTTGCGGCTTTCTTTTGATTTATCTCCTTAATTTCTTTTTTTGTATTGCTGGGGATAGAACCCAGGGCCTCTCTCACGCGCTAGGCAAGCGCTATAAAAAAGAGAAAAGATGAGCCTCTCTAACCTATTTCATTTGTGCCAGTTAAATCTTTCCATAGAGTGAAGCATTCTTAATCATTCTAAGCTAAAAAAATTTGTGTTGATGAATATAAGCAATACTTTCTTCCCCTCTTTCCCTGATAGGTCAAATGACTGATTTGATCCATACTGAGAAAGATCTGGTGACTTCTCTGAAAGATTATATTAAGGCCGAGGAGGACAAATTAGAACAAATAAAAAAGTAAGTAGTGTGTTTTACTGTTAAGGTTGTCTCCAGCTGGGTGCAGTGGTGCACTCCTGTAATCCCAGCAACTTGGGAGACTGAAGCAGGGGGATCACAAGTTCAAAGACACCCTCATCAAGACGGAGGTGCTAAGCAACTCAGTGAGACCCTGTCTCTAAATAAAATACAAAATATGGCTGGGGATGTGTCTCAGTGGTTGAGTGCCTCTGAGTTCAATCCCAGGTTTCCCCTTCCCCCCATAAAAAGATTGTCTCCAAGCTGGGTGTGATGGCGCACACAGTGGTTTGGAAGGCTGAGGCAAGAGGATTGAAGGTTCAAAGACAGCCTCAGCAACTTAGCAAGACCCTATCTCAAAATAAAAAAGGGTAAAGGATGTGGTTCAGTGGTTAAGCACTCCTGGGTTCAATCCCTAGTACCAAAAAAAAAAAAAAACTGATTCCACTTGTATTTTTTCTTTTTTTTTTTTAATATTTATTTTTTTAGTTGTAGGTGGACAGAATATCTTTATTGTATTTTTATGTGGTGCTGAGGATCGAACCCAGTGCCTCACGTGTGCTAGGCAAGCAGGCTATCACTGCGCCATAACCCCAGTCCTGTATGTTTTCTTTTTTAAGCTAAAACATTATTTGAGTAGAAATTAAAACCACCTGTAAGTCTTAGAAAAACAAGTTAAAATGGCTAAAGCAAGAGTACAGAAAACAAGGGCTAAAGCCTGGGCCTGGGTTTATCTGGAAGAACATGGATTGAGATGAGGATATGGATGGGTAATGAGGAATTGACGATTCTTCAAAATGGTGATAATATCATATATTCTCCCATAACTACCCCAAACCCAGTGAAGCCACCTGGAGCAATTTTCCAGTTCTATTTATCCTTCACTCCTAGGGCTCCATTGCTGAGCTGATAGTGGGAAGTATCATTAATATTATTTAATTGATGTAGTTTTTCTCAAATGCTGATTATCTTTAATTGACTCAGGTTATAGTTAATCCTGTCCGAGAATTCCTTTTCTTGAGTAGCTAAGTGTTAAGGCTTTTGTTTTAAAACGTAGTTTCTAGATACTGAATGTTAAAATTTGGTGTAAGTTAAGCCAGGTTCAGTGGCTTATTGCCACAGACCCAGCTACTCTTGAGGCTGAGGCAGGACTGGAGGATTGCTTGAACCCAATAGTTCTGGGTTCACCTGGGCAACATGGCAAGATGTAATTCCCACCCCTGCTCCCCCCAAAAAACAAAAATTAGTGTAAATTGATTTAAATGAACATGTAGCTGAATTTGGGTTGAGCTAATCTGTACTTTGTAATAGTCAGGTATTTGGCCTGAAGGACCTATGGGAAAATGAATTTTGTTTTGACTTGTACTAGAGGGATCAAATCTCAACTTTTACTAAGGTAGGTTCCATTTTCTATTTGGAAGAAACAAAACTAAACCAAGAGGGCTGAGATTATAGCTCAGTGGTAGAACACTTGCCTAGTGTGTGTGAGGTACTGGGTTCAGTCCTCAGCACTGCATATAAATAAATATACAAACAAATAAACATCATCAACAATTTTTTAAAAAAGTTTCACAGTTTTGATTTTGCCAAGTTGGATTTACCCATAAGAACATCTTGCTTTTTAAAGAGCTTTTTTAATTTTTCTTTAAAAAGAAGTTGTAGTTTTTTTAAAAAATATTTTTAGTTGTAGATGGACACAATACTTTTATTTATATGTGGTGCTGAGGATCTAACCCAGTGCCTCACGAATGTGCTAGGCAAGCACTGTACCCCTGAGCTACAACCGCAGCCCAAAAAGAAGTTATAGTTTTAACTCAAAAGCCTCTAGTCTCTATTTCCAAGTGCTACTAAATTGTGTTTTTCCTTATTTAACTGTGTGTATACTCCATTTTTATGTCTTAACATCTGTAGATGGGCAGAGAAGTTAGATCAGCTAACTAGCACAGCAACAAAAGATCCAGAAGGATTTGTTGGGCATCCTGTAAATGCATTCAAGTTAATGAAACGACTAAACACTGAGTGGAGTGAGTTGGAGAATCTGATCCTGAAGGATATGTCAGATGGTAAGTCTGAGGAGTCTAATGAGAAAAAAAAGGGGGTAAGGCAATATTTTCACCACCTGTAGAAGTGCCAAAATTCGTGATAAATTCAGTCCCTAGAGCATCAAATATTCAATGTTGTAAATGAAGTAAATTATTGCCTGAGTCCATTTGGTTAGATGAGAGCTAATTTAGTCAAGATCCTAAGTTCTTTGATTTATAAATAGTAATTTATACTACTAGTGAGTGAGACTAACACTAGTGATTTTGTTTTGAAATCTACAGAAGTGAATAGATTATTTGGCAAATAGCATTTGGCATTTCTGAGGGTAATTTGTTTACCTTCAGAATTCAAAGATGTATGTGAAAAAAAAATTGGGGGGGGGTACTGGAGATTGAACTCAGGGGCACTCGACCACTGAGCCACATTGCCAGCCCTATTTTGTGTTTTATGTAGAGACTGGGTCTCACTGAATGGCTTAGCGCCGGCCATTCCTGAGGCTGGCTTTGAACTTGCGAATCTCCTGTCTCAGCCTCCCTAAGAGCTGGGATTACAGGCTTGCACCACTGCACGGCTATATGTGTAAATTTTTATTTTCAATCAATTCTTAAAATATCAGGAGTGGTACTATAAAGAGAAGTGTTAGCAGTGTTCTACCTATTATTTTTTTAAAAATATTTTTAGTTGTAGATGGACACAATACCTTTACTTTAAATTTTTTTTAAATAGCTTTTTGGTTATAGATGGACACAATATCTTCTTTTTTTTAAATATTTATTTTTTAGTTTTAGGTGGACAGAATATCTTTATTTTTATTTTTATGTGGTGCGAGGATCGAACCCAGTGCCTCCCGCGTGCTAGGTGAGCTCGCTACCACTGCGCCATAACCCCAGCCCCGGACACAATATCTTTATTTTTTGTGGTGCTGAGGATTGAACCCAGTGCCTCATGCATGAGAGGCAAGAACTCTAGCATTGAGCTACAATCCTAGCCCCTATTTTAATTTTTTTAAATATTTTTTTTAGTTATAGATGGACACAATATCTTTGTTTATTTTCATGTGGTTCTGAGGATCAAACCCAGTGCCTCACACATACAAGGCAAGCGCTCTACCACTGAGCTACAATCCCAGCCCCACAATACCTTTATTTATTTATATTTATGTGGTGCTGAGGATCGAACCCAGTGCCTCACACATGATAGGCAAGCGCTCTACCACTGAGCTACAACCTCAGCCCTGTTCTACCTATTATTTTGAGTTTAGGATTATTTTACTCAGTATAGACAGTAAATTAAAAAACTGAGACTATAAACACTAATAATGAATAAGTCTTCCTAATTGAAACAGTAAAATTGTATTTGAAATCGTTGAGGTGTTTTAGATATTTTAGTAACAGAAAACTTTGTCTAGAATTGCAGGAGGTAAAGGGATTATGCTTATATACAGAGGCTCAAATGTCTGTTGAATGTGGCCAAAAGAGGGAGCAAGAGTGCTGAGCTAGCTATATAGATAAAATATTCCAAGAGAGCTGGTGTCCCATAAAAATACTTCAAGATAGCCAGGAATGGTGATGCACACCTATGATACTAGCATTTTGGGAAGCTGAAGCAGGAGGATCACAGGTTTGAGGCCTGCCTAGGTAACTTTGAAAGATGGATCTCAAATAACAACAAAACCCCCAAAACACTAGGGATGTAGCTCAGTGGTAAGAGTGTTACTGGGTTCCATCCCTAGTGCCACCAAAAAAAAAAAAAAAAAAAAACTTCCAGGAGTACTTACCAGTGTTCTAGGCAACAAAGTAAACTATAGTATTTCTTTCTTATGCACAGCTTTACATTCTTTACATTCTGCAGTTTTAGTTACTCATAGTCCAAGAATATTGGATGGAAAATTCCAGAAATAGACAGTTTCAAGTTTTGTGCCTTTCTTAGTAGTGTGATTAAATCTCTTTCTGTCCTGCCCTATTAATCTGGGATGGAAATCATACCTTTGTCCAGTGTATCCATGCTATATATACTACCCAACCTTAGTGACTTAGTAACTCTCTTGGTTACCAGATCATTGTCACCGTATCATAGTGCTTTGTGTTCAGATAACCCTTATTTTACTTAATGATGGCCTCAAAGTGCAAGAGTAGTGATGGCAATTGAGTTGTGTCAAAGAGAAGCCGTAAAGTATTTTCTTTAAGTGAATGTTATTTCTTTTTTTAAAATATGTTTTTAGTTGTAGATGAACACAATACCTTTTTTCATTTATTTATATGTGGTGCTGAGAATCGAACCCAGTGCCTCATGCGTGCTAGGCAAGCGCTCTACCACTGAGCCACCACCCCAGCCCTGAAAGTTATTTCTTTTAAATGCAAGTTATTGACTTGATAGGAAAAAAAATCATGTGCTGAAGTTGAAAAAATGGTATGCTGAGGATCTATAGTAAAAATGAATTTTCTATGAAATTGTGAAGAAGGAAAAAGAAACTCATGGTTGTTTTGCTGTTGCATCTCAAACTACAAAAGTATGATAATAGTGCATAAGTGTTTGTTAAGATAGAAAAAGCATTAAATTTGTGCATATATGTATAGGAAAATAATCGTTTATATAGGGTTTTGTATTATCCATGATTTCAGGCAACATTCAGTCTTAGAATGTCTCTTCATGTTTAGGAGGACTGCTGTATTATGCAGAAAAGTAATGAAAAGTAATGGCAAGTACTTGTGAATACTTCATTATGAAGGGAAATGCCTGTGATTATTTTCTCTGCTATATAACACACCTCTCTCTGTCTGTCTCTCTATGTATAACATATGTTGCACACACATAAACACACATCATTTATTCTAAAGTAATGACCTGTGGTATGCAAGGCTGGAAAAGAAAATAATGACCTGTAGTTATTTTATGATATGAACCTTGAGACTTTGGTGTTTTAATCTGTGGTAGTCATCCCATAGTGTGCTATATATGCACACGCTCATATGAAACATTATGATCTTCTGTAAAACTTTTGAAATTTTGTAAAATTCCGTGTGGAAATTGTTACTGAGGGATAGTCTTAAAACTTAAAATGAACTTGATATGAGCTTTAGCCTTCTTCCAGCTAGTTGTTATTTGTATATTTCCATTAACATAGAAATGCCTGATCTTTTGCTGATCAAAATACAAATAATTGATTATAAGTTAATAAGAGGAGAGGGAAATCTCATACCTAATTTTTATTTACAATGATAACATTTACATGATTAAAATTTTAAACCATTTTTTTGGTTTTAGTTTCTCAGTATTTAACATCCATCCTTCTTAGGGGTTATATCATTGTCCATAATTGGTTTGTTAGTTTTATTTTTGCTATATTATTTATAAATCCTCTTTAAGGTTTTACATATCAAATCTTGATTGATTATCACTGTTAAATTTGATAATTTAACATTTCTAAGTATATTTCAGTATATTAGCTTAACGGTTGATCTTAAATATATAACTCTTTTCTATCTCCCAAAGAATCCCACTAAAATTTATGTTTACGTGCTATATCATGTGTGATATATGAATGAAAACAGTTTTAAGAGCACAGATTTTACTTACTATCTGTTATCTGAAAGTTTTAATTTATTGCCAAGGAATATCCTTTGCAAATCCGTAAATATTTCATTTCTGAAGCTTAATGGAGGCACTTTTTGTTTTCCAGCTAGGTTGGTGTTGTATTTTTGTTTTCTTGCAGTTATGTGTTAGTTGATCTTTATCTACTAATATAGATAAAATTTATGCAGTTATCTCAGATAATTTAACCTTAGAAGAGATTGGGAGGGTGAACAAGTTAGGGATTGTCAAATTTCAATCAGTATATTTTTTTCTTGATGGACATGTGAAACATTCATGGAATGGTAGAAAATGGTAAGATTGTAAAAATCTTTGTAAAGACTGTCTTAGAAGGTCTGTGAGGTTGTACATTTCTTTTTAACCTCTTTTTTCCTATTTCAAGGCTTTATCTCTAACTTAACCATTCAGAGACAATACTTTCCTAACGATGAAGATCAGGTTGGGGCAGCCAAAGCTCTGTTGCGTCTCCAGGACACTTACAATCTGGATACAGATACCATCTCAAAGGGAAATCTTCCAGGTAAGGTCATTCTTCCAGTCACTGGAATGTCTATTCCCTGGCTGCTCTCTTCAGTCCACTAGGGTTGTGTTAACTTAAAAAGACTTGTATTTTAAGATTTTAAACTATAGTTTGTTTCATAACCTTTGAGAACAAAAGAACTATCCCTTTCTCTAGGACTATTATTAATAGTGGTGGATGTTGTTCTCACTTGTTATTGGGAAGTTTGTACTTATGGGGACTAACTTACATAGGCAATTTTAGTGTTTAGAAACAGAAACAATCATTTTTCCAGGTTTTTTAGAACATCTCTTACTAGAATGCTTTGTAAAACTGAGGAAATTGATAATCGAAGTTTATAGGTTTAATAATTAAAAGCCAAGATGTGTTGAGTGTACACAAATGTTATATGGAACATCCTGTTTCCTAACCTTTTTGGCAAAGCTTTCCTTTTTTAAAGTTATATCTTATTTCATGATCATTTACTTTTTTCACTTTTTCTATTACTGTCAGTTGTCACTATCAACTGAAAAATATGTTGCCTCTGTTCATACTGAAATTGGTTTTCTCAGGAAGGAAAAAACAACGGGATGAGTTGTTTATCAAGGTGTTTTCTTATTTTTCTCTCTTCATTTGGGATAAAAGTATCAAGTGGTAAAGCTAAACATGGTATGACATTAAATTTGCTAAACTAGAACATAATTCTATTAATTTATATTCCCCAAAAATGTACAAATTTGCAAATTTGTTTCTGCTAATATATATTATCACACTTTTTTTTTTGTGAACCCAAACATAATTTGTTTGTCTTCAGGAAGTAGACAGTTCCAAGTAGACAGTTTCTCCAGAGACTCAAAGAAAATTTTCGTTTTCTTTATCCCTTCTTGAGGATGATGAGGTCTGTAGCCATGCAGGACTACTAACTACTATATTTATAACGCTTTGAATAAGATTATAACCTTATTTTTAAAAATTGACTTCTGAAAGACTGGGGATGTAGCTCAGTGGTAGAGTGCTTGCCTAGCATACACATGACCCTGTGTTTGATCCCCAGGACTGCAAAAAAAAAAAAAAAAAAAAAAGACTTCTTGTTTAAAATGCCACATTTAATAGATATTAATTATTTAATATGTGCTAGCTACTATGTTAGGTACTAAGCATACATAATGAACAAGACAGAATTCTACCTTTGCCTTTTAGGGTGCTTACATTTTTAAGATACACTGCGGTGAATGCATGGAAGGGGGCTATTTTCCATACCATGGCAGCACATAAATGGAAACCTAATTCTAGACTTGATCGGGGGGTAAAGGAAGACTTCCTGGAGAAGATGACATTTTAAAAATTGAGATCTAGCTGTGCATGGTGGCGCACACCTGTAATCCCAGCAGCTTGGGGTGCTGAGGCAGGAGAATTGTGAGTTCAAAGCAAGACTCTACAACCTAGTGAGGCCCTGCTCTAAATAAAATATAAAAAGGCTGGGATAAGTGCCCCTGGGTTCAATCCCTGGTACCAAAAAAAAAAAAAAAAAAAAAAAAAAAGTTGAGATTAATGGACAAAGCATTAACCATAAAAATGGAAGAGGAAGGCAGAAGTGGTCATGAGAAAAGTGTTCCATGCAGAGGGAACATGTACAAAGACTGGGAAGTCAAGCATATCATATTCAGATAACTAACACATTTGTATGGCTTAACACAGTTTAAGTCATGAGTGTATGAGGTGATTGTATTGTGACAATAAATTAGAGGAGTCTTTTTGTTTGTTTTTTATACTGGAAATTGAACCCAGGGACTCCTTTACTACAGAGTTATCCCCAGCCCTTTTTATTTGGTTTTTTTTTTTTTTTTTTTGAGACAAGTCTCAAAACATTCAGTTGGATATGTTAATGTCAGTCATCCGTGCCACTTCCTTTGAACCAAGAGAATTTATAACTTATTCTTTTTACAAGCCCAGTTCTATTTGCCCTTTGTATGAAAGCTTTTTAACGTCTGTTTTTGGCTGTATAACTTCCCTCATTTCATTTTTTTCCTCATGTTCACTACTTTGCAATGTCTTCTACTTTCAAATGCTGCACATCATTTTTCTATTTTCTTGTAAGAATCTGATTCCCAGTTTCCTTTAATAAATTGTAACTAGATCATAGCCGGGCGTGGTGGCTCACGCTTGTCATCCTAACACTTTGGGAGGCTGAGACAGGAGAATCGCAAGTTCAAAGCCAGCCTCAGCAATGGTGAGGTGCTAAGCAACTCAGTGAGACCCTGTCTCTACATAAAAACACAAAATAAGGGGTGGGGATGTGGCTCAGTGGTTGAGTACCCCTGAGTTCAATCCCTGGTACCAAAAAAAAAAAAAAAAAAAGTAACTAAATCAAAAGACAAGCAGAGAGACTTTACTAAAGCCTATGCTCTTAAAATATGTTTATTCAAATAACACTGCCAAAATATCAGGTCACTTAAAAAATAGCTACCTGCATGTGTTGATGATGTGCTGTTCTTATACATGTTTTGCATGTCCCTGAAACACTCCTAATTGCTGCACTGTGAGTTCATCTTAGAACTGCACCACCAGTTCTCATAAATAAAAAATCATAGGAAAGTCAAAATTTCATGTACATGTTTGGTTTTTGGAATTATGCATGTTGAACTGTTGAGTTAGTTTCTTAGTGTCTGCTGTGGTTTGAATGTGTCCCCTCCAAAATTTAGGTGCCGAAACAGTAAGTTAGTCAGTTTTCCATCACTGTGACAAAACACCAGAGAAAATCAATTTAAAGGAGGAAAGATGTATTTTGGCTTATGGTTTTAGTCCATGGTCATTTGGCTTGGTTGCTTTTATACCTGTGGCAAGGCAGTACATCATGGCAGAAGTATGTAGTGGAGGAAAGTTTACCTCATAGTAGCTGGGAAGCAGAAGGAAGGGAAGGGAAGGGGCTGAGGACAAAATATATTCTTCAAGGGCATTCCTCCAGTGACCTACTTCCTCCAACTCAGCCTCATCTCCTAAAGTTTCTACCACTTCCCAATAGTCTGTTAACCTATGAATCCATCTAACTGGTGAGGTTAGAGCTCTCAGGAGGCAATCACCCTTTAAATGCCTCACCTCTGAACACTGCTACATTGAGGACCAAGCTTTAAACACATGAGCTTTTGTGGGACATTTTAGATCTAAACCATAACAATTACCAATTAAATGATATTACAAAATGGGGCCTTTAGAAGTCAGTCCATGAGGGTTTCTCCCTTATGAACAGGATAAGACCCTTATAAAAGAAGCTTCATTCTGCCATGTGAGAGACAGCATTCTTCCCCTCTGGAGGATGTAGCAACAAGGAGCCATCTTGAAGTGGAAAGCAGCCCTCACCAGACAACCAAACCTGCTGGCACCTTGATCTTGGACTTCCCAACCTCTAGATGTGAGAAAATAAATTTCTGTTCTTTATAAATTACCCAGTCTCCAGTATTTTGCTATAGCAGCACAGATGGCCAAAGATAGTATTCTAGAATGGAGGTGGTAAGGTAAAGAATTACTTAAGGGGAAAAACATCAGAACATATAACTTCATTTTTAGGAGTACACTAATAATCAGTTATTATCCACAAATGATTAGTAGGGAGCAAAAAGGAAGAAAGATGGAGGTACTATAATTGTATGGTTTGAATATTTGATTGCTTTGGATCATGTGATTTTCCAGCATATTATACCTCTATGCTAGGACTCTGCTTTGTCCTGGATTTTTTAAAAAAATTTTTTGTTGTAGATGGACACAGTATCTTTATTTACTTATTTTTATGTGGTGCTGAGGATCGAACCCAGTGCCTCACGCACGCAAGGCAGGCGCTCTACCACTGAGCCACAATCCCAGCCCTTGTCCTGGATTTAACAGATCATTCTCAGACCAGGGCATACTTTTCCCTGGACGATGAATGTCTCATCACTAGCAAAATGTGCCCGTAACTTCTTGATTTATCTTTTTCATGAATTCCTTTTCTGTAAGCATCTTTTTAAAAAACATGTTAACACTATTGGATAGGTTAATAGCTAAGTCTGGTTCTGGCCAATTTCATGAGTCCTTGAAGTATATTCAACCAAAATTTATTAAAGAAGACATCATTGTATGCTGGCAGTGTTGTTCAGTGGCAGAGCACTTGGCCCTTGGTTCAATCCTCAGCACAAAAAAGAAGAGGAAGAAAAGGAAAAAAAATAAAAACACCATTTTGCTCCTTTCTCCAGCAATTTCCTTTGGGGATATCAGATAATGTTATTAAAATCATCTTTATTTTATCAGAGAAAATGTAGGTTACTCTCTTTGACCCATAGATTCTTTAAAAAATTATTCTCAGCTGGGCGCGGTGGCTCAAGCCTGTAATCCCAGCACTTAGGGAGGCTGAGACAGGAGAATTGCGAGTTCAAAGCCAGCCTCAGCAACGGCGAGGCGCTAAGCGACTCAGTGAGACCCTGTCTCTACATAAAAAAATAACACAAAATAGGGCTGGGGATGTGGCTCAGTGATCGAGTACCCCTGAGTTCAATCCCCAGTACCAAAAAAAAAAAAAAAATTCTCTCTGGAAGCATAATTCTAGTATAATATTAATTTATTAGCAGAACAGTCAAAGGGAAATGTTAGATAAATCATATTACTATTTTTTCCTTCATTTGTCTTTTTTTTTTTTTGTTCTTTGTGTGTGTGTGTGTCACAAAGGGAACTTTGTGACTTTCTTTATAAGGTGCAAGAAGAGCCTTGTAGGACCTTGGCTCTCTCTTTTTTTTTTTGTTATTTACAAATCTTTTATTATAGAAAATATCAAACATCACCCGTGGGCACACGGTCTCTGTCTCACACACACCTGCACACAATAAACATGGTAACATAATGAGCCTCATGTATCCATCAACGAGCTCCAAAGGTTCTTAATATCTTGTTATTTTATCTGTTTCCTTCACTCCTTTTTGTTGTTTTTGCTGAAATATTTTAAAAGCAAATCCTAGACATTCTGTTATTTTATCCACAAAAAATTCAGTATGCATTTTTTTTTTTTTTGGTACTGGGGATTGAACTCAGGGGTACTCGACCACTGAGCTGCATCCCCAGCCCTATTTTGTGTTTTATGTAGAGACAGGGTCTCACTGAGTTGCTTAGCACCTCGCCATTGCTGAGGCTGGCTTTGAACTCGCGATTCTCCTGTCTCAGCCTCCCTAAGTGCTGGGATTACAGGCTTGAGCCACTGCGCCCGGCTTCAGTATGCATATTTTAACTGATCAGGTTTTAAAAAAATAACATAACTAGTTAGCTATTATCCTGCATGACAAAATGGATATTATTTTCTTAATTTAATACCTAGTTAATGTTCAATTTCTGTGATGATCTCAAAGATGTCTTTTTATAGTTGGAGTTTTGGGTTGTTTCTCCTTTTTTTTTTTTAAATCATTCGTGATATTGATTGGAAAACCGGGATATGTTCTGTGGAATGTCCCACATCCTGGAATTGGCTGATTTCTTCTTTGGTGGTGTTTAAACTTCTTTTTCTAATTCCTGTTTCCTATAAACTGGTTAGAGCTTGAGGCTTGGTTAGATTCAATTTATTTCACTAACTCCATATGTGGCACTATGAACTTTCTGTTGAATTACATGAATGGACACCTGATGTCTCCTTACACATTTTGTGGTGCTGATTGATGAGTGGGTTCAGGTACTGAGAGCCTGATCCTTCCATATAATGTTTTTCTGAGTTTTATCTAATGGTTTTGTCAGCTTTGAGGATCATTTCCTGGAGCCACTATTTCATTAATGGTGATTTTCCTTGTTCCATCATTCCTTTTATTTTGATTAGCTGGAATTCTGTAATAAAAAGAATATTCCTTCTTTTTTTTAATTTTATTTTAAATATTTTTTTAGTTGTAGATGGACACAATGTCTTTATTTTATTGCTTTGTATGTGGTGCTGAGGATTGAACCCAGGGCCTCACGCATGCGAGGCAAGCGCTCTACCACTGAGCTACAATCCCAGCCCCAGAACATTCCTTCTTTATCAGTTTTCAGCTTAATAAGTTGATGTCCTAAAATCTTTTGTTAGTGACCAGTGATCTTCATCTAAAATATCATGAACTCACAGATTTTTATATGTATTATTTTTGTATTTCAATCTATTTTATTCATTGTATCTTATTCTTAGATTATCTTACTTTTGCCAATGGGAGTTTCTTCCAATTAGCTGTCATCTCATTTTGTCTTTTTGAAATGATCATATTCTTTGACAGCTAGGGATCTTTTGAGTATAGTTTTTTCCAGGTTTATCTCATAAATTCTGTTCCAAAGCTGGAACCAGACTTTTCTCTAACAACCTTTGATTCCTTTTAACAGGGAATAGCATTTAAGGAGCAGGCTAGCTAGGTTCTAGGGGTGTTTATTGCTGTTTGTCATTTATTCCAGGTCTTTTCAATGAACAGAGATGGGAAATATGTGAATTCATATTAGTTCTGGTTCAAATTAAAGATTACAGGGCTATATCTTCTTTCTCTAGTGCAAATTTTGGTTCCTGATGACATTAACTTATTTCTTTGTATTATCTATAATATATCTAAAGTAATATCAAGATAACAATGCCTTTGCTATTAATAACATTGACTACTGACTGCAGTATTTTCTGTACTATTTATTTATTTTAAAATATCTTTATTTTTATGTGGTGCTGAGGATTGAACCAAGCGATTCACACATTTGAGGCAAACACTCTGCCACTGAGCTACAACCCTTATTTATTTTTGAGACAGAGTCTTCCTAACTTGTTGACCTCAATTTTGCAATCCTTCAGCCTTAGCCTCCCAAGTCTCTGGGATTACAGGCATGTACCACCACACCTGGCTTTTTTTTTTTTTTTTTTTTTAACATTCTTAGTATATATATGTATATCACATCAGATATGAACAGTCAAAATATTACCTTGAAGACACCTAAAATAATTAATTGCTCTGTGTGGTCTGCCTTCAGCATATTTTGCAGTTGGGTTCAGTGTTTTATTGTTCATTTTAAAGGATTATTGACTTTTTCCTTTAATTATATAAAACTTTCATCTTTAACCTTCTAAACTAATAAAGCACATTTATAGAAATCTCATTGTAATTCCTGTACTTTTCATCCTATTCCCTTTTTCCTATGTGCAACCATTTTGTTAGTTTTTCTATTTCAATATTTTATTTTTAAAAAACACAAATGTGTGTATATATTTTCCTATTTCCTCTTGACATATGCACAAAAGGTAGTACAGTTAACATTTACACAAAAGGCAGTATGCTATGAATACTGTTCTGTACTTTGGTGTTTTAACTTACTGATATTCCCTAGATATTACTTCATGTCCTAAAAGAATCTTCACTTCTCTTTACAGCTGCATGTTACTCTGTTATAGAGGTTCCACAGTTTATTTAACCACACCCCTATTGACAAATATTTGGTTTATTTGTAGTCCTTTGCTGCTAAAGAAAATAATGCTGGGGCTGGGTTGTGGCTCAGTGGCAGAGCGCTTGCCTCGCATGTGTGAGGCACTGGGTTTGATCCTCAGCACCATATAAAAATAAACAAAATAAAAATATTGTGTCCATCTATAACTAAAAATTTTTTAAACAATGCTGCTGGTAATCTTGTGGATAGGCTATCTTCTGTTTTTGCTAACCGATCTTTACAGATATATTTCTTGAAGTGGTACCACTGATTTAGAGTAAATAATTTTTAAAAAAATTTTTTAGTTGTACGTGGACACAATATCTTTATTTTGTTTATTTTTATGTGGTGCTGAGGATCGAACCCAGTGCCTCACATGTGCGAGGCAAGCACTCTACCACTGAGCCACAACCCCAGCCCGTAAAGAAATAATTTTGCTAATATTGTCCCCATACACTCCATAGGGTTTGTATCAATTTACATTTCTACCAGTAGTATATGAGCCTCTTTCCCAAAAACACATTGTCAAACTCTGAAAATATTGCACTCCCACTGGAAGTCCAAAGTAATGGGGTCTACCTGATGCTGGACTGGAACCTCCAAATATTGTCAAACTTTAGTTTAATTTAGATTGGTTCATACGTATGCCAGTTTCTTTGTTCATCATTCTTTCTTGTATCTCAAACTTTTCTTTTGAAATTTTTCTCCTCCTTGAAATACATCAAATCTTTATACGTACTTTGTTTGGTGTGGAATTCATTATGCTTCCGGAATCTAAAGTTTCAGGTGTTTTAATTCTGGAAAAATTTCTACCACTCTGTCTTTAATGTCTCTACATATTCTCTCAATTCTTTTTTTTTTTCCTGGAACTCCCAAATGCACATACTTAGACTTTATTTTTTATTCTTGTGTTTTAAAACTAGTACTTCCTTTCTATTTCTCTCTCTTGTATTCTGGGTAGTTTATTACATGTTGATTCATTTAGCTCTTCTAGTTTCATCATCCTCTTTGTAGTTATATGTAGTCCACTATTTAACCTGTCCAATGAGTTTTTTTTTTAATTTTTATTTTTAGTTGTAGATGGACATAATATCTTTATTTTATTTATTTTTATGTGGTGCTGAGGATTGAACCCAGTGCCTCATGCATGCGAGGCAAGCGCTCTACCACTGAGCCACAATCCTGGCCCCCCCAATGAGTTTTTTTTTGTTTTTTGGGGGTTTTTTTGGTACTGGGGATTGAACTCAGGGGTACTCAACCACTCAGCCACATCCCCAGCCCTATTTTGTGTTTTATGTAGAGCCAGGCTCTCACTGAGTTGCTTAGTGTCTCGCCATTGCTGAGGCTGGCTTTGAACTTGCGATTCTCCTGTCTCAGCCTCCCTAAGTGCTGGGATTACAGGCTTGAGCCACCACGCCTGGCTCCCAATGAGTTTTTAATAGCATTGATTATACAGGTTGAGTATCCCATATCTGAAATAAGTTCAAACCAGAAATTGGGACCAGAAGTGTTTGAGATTTTGGAGTTTTTCAGATTTTGGAATATTTGGATATATGAAATAAGATATCTTGGGATAGATCCTAAGTCTAAGTAAAAAAAATTCATTTATGTTTAATAGACCCTTTTATACATATAGCCTGAAGGTAATTTCACACAACATTTTAGTGCACTTACTTGTACTTTGTGACCTGTCGCATGAGGTCGGGTGTGGGATTTCTCACTATGGTGGTGTGTCAGTGCTCAAAATGTTTCAGATTTTGAAGCATTTCATTCAGATTACGGATACTCAACTTCTACTTAATAACTGGAAGTTGTCCCCCCACCTCACTCAAATCTGCCTGGTCCTTTTAGGCTACTGTATTATGCAGCTTTATATGAGAGAAAAGGTTTTATTAAAAAGAGAAGGTTTATTTTGGCTCACAGAGGCGCTAAGCAACTCAGTGAGACTCTGTTTCTAAAGAAAACACAAAATAGGGCTGGGGATGTGGCTCAGTGGTTGAGTGCCCCTGAGTTCAATTCCTGGTACCAAAAAAAAAAGTCTTTCCCCACTGGCGCGGTGGCACATGCCAGTAATCCCAGCACTTTGGGAGGTTGAGACAAGAGAATTGTGAGTTCAAACTAGCCACAGCAATGGCAAGGCGCTAAGCAACTCAGTGAGACTCTGTCTCTACATAAAACACAAAATAGGGCTGGGTTGTGGCTCAGTGGTCAAGTGCCCCTGAGTTTGATTCCCAGTGCAAAAAAAAAAAGTATTTCCCCAAAGCCTTCCAAAGGTTCCACCACCTCCCTGTTACCAACCTAGGGACCAAGCCTACACACATGGACACTTGGGAGACATTTAACATCCAAATGGTAGTAGGTATCTTTATCATTCACATATTTTATTTAAACATTTTAGTCAGTTATTTTCTATTCTTTTTTTTTTTTTTTTTTTTTTTGGTACTGGGGATTGAACTCAGGGGCACTCAACCGCTGAGCCACATCCCCAGCCCTATTTTTTGTGTTTTATGTAGAGACAGGGTCTCACTGAGTTGCTTAGTGCCTCGCCGTTGCTGAGGCTGGCTTTGAACTCATGATTCTCCTGTCTCAGCCTCCCAAAGTGCTGGGATTACAAGCGTGAGCCACCATGCCTGGCTAGTTATTTTCTATTCTTAATCTGATAACTCCAATATGTGAAGATCTTGGGGGATATCTAATACTTTTTTTAAAAAATAATTTCTGATCTTACTCATAATGGCTTTGTAATGTATTTTGCAGTTTTGGATTGTGTGTGGTTCATTTTGTGTCATCTGTGGAATATTGCAAAGCTTGGGAAAAGGGTACATTTTGTAGGGTATAAATGTTGCTAGATGTCCTATAACATTGCCAACTCAAGATCATGTTAAGTTAAAATGTCTTGGCTTTAGTTTCCCAGACCATCCAGGCAATATAAATTTGAAATTAAAGCCTCCCTGAGGACATGCCTATGGAATTCTAGAGGGGGTATTTTCTCCTACTTATAATATACAAACAACTTTAAACAGATTGTGATGATTGTTGCACAGTTGTAAATATTCTAAGAACTATTATAATCTAAGTGGGTGAACTCTCTGATTTTCAAATTATATATCATTGATGCCTTTTTTTTTTTTTTTTTGGTACTAGGGATTGAACTCAGGGGCACTCGACCACTGAGCCATATCCCCAGCCCTATTTTGTGTTTTATGTAGAGACAGGGTCTCACTGAGTTGCTTAGGGCCTCGCCATTGCTGAGGCTGGCTTTGAACTCACGATTCTCCTGTGTCAGCCTCCCTAAGTGCTGGGATTACAGGCTTGCACCACCGCGCCCGGCTTCATTGATGCCATTTTTAAAAAAGCAAACATTTGACAGGGTTGCCTCTTTTACTGCACATTATCTCTTGCCCAGATTGTTGGTTAGGAGTAAGATAGGTATATCTCATATGGTGATTGCTGTGTGTTAGAGAATAGCATCTTTCAACTTAAGTGAGGTTTCATTTGGGTACAATGGCTGATAATCTAAGTCTTGGGTTCTTTAGGTGCTGTGTCCTCTTTTACCAGCAGTGTAATTCTTATCATTGTGTATTACCTTGTAATTTATTCTTTGTTATAAAATTAGGATAATTTTTGCTTTTTCTACCTCAGGATTATTGTAAAGTTAAATTGAAAGTGAAATTGCACTTTGAAAGTTATATGGTCCTAAATACAATGCAAAGTAATGTGAAGATTCCTAAAGTTCTCTATTTTTTCTTTCATAGGAGTAAAACACAAATCTTTTCTAACAGCTGAGGACTGCTTTGAGTTGGGCAAAGTGGCCTATACAGAAGCAGATTATTACCATACAGAACTGTGGATGGATCAAGCACTAAGGCAGCTGGATGAAGGCGAGGTTTCTACCATAGATAAAGTCTCTGTTCTAGATTATTTGAGCTATGCAGTGTATCAGCAGGGAGATCTGGATAAGGCTCTTTTGCTCACAAAGAAACTTCTTGAACTAGGTATGTTATCCATGCCTAACTTAAGTTTATAATATCATCTATATATGTGTGTATGGTCTCTACCCATTCATTCATCCATATATGTTTGGTACTTTGTTAGAATTCAAGAGCTATGTCTGTCAGATATACTTTATCCTCTCACTGTTAATTCTCAAAGTAATGGCAACTGATTTTTCTCACCTAATAGTACTACAACAATGGCTGTGTTCCTCTGCTCTATATTTTTCAGAAATTTTAAGATCAAATCTAGTCTAACTGGGCTGGGATTGTAGCTTAGTGGTAGAGCGCTTGCCTTGCATGTGTGAGGCACTAGGTTTGATCCTCGACACCACATAAAAATAAATAAAGATATTGTGTCCATCTACAACTAAAAAAATTTTTTTTAAAAATCTAGTCTAACTTAGTAAAAAATATTTGTTTACCACATTGTGCTAAGTGAAAGAATCCAGACTCAAAGTCAAGTGTCAAATGCTTTCTCTCATATGTAGGAGCTAGAGAGAAAAAGGAATACAAAAAAGGAATGTCATAAAAATAAAAGGGAAAAGAGTAGAGTAGAGTAGAGGAAGGAGATCAAGGGAGAAGGAAAAGGGAGGTACTGGGGAATGAAATAGCCCAAATTATGTGCATGTATGAATGTATCACAATGAACTCCACTATATAATTACAGTACACCAATTAAAATATAATTAAAAATGTTCAGCTGGGTGTGGTAGCACATGCCTGTAATCCCAGCACTTTGGAAGGCTGAGAAGGAAAATCGTGAGTTCAAAGCCAACCTCAGCAATGGTGAGGCTCTAAGCAACTCAGTGAGACCTTTCTCTAAATAAAACACAAAATAGAGCTGGAGATGCGGCTCAGTGGTCAAGTACCGGAGTTCCATCCCCAGTACCAAAAAATGAATGTTCATTTACCATGTTGCTATATTAAATGTTAATGAGTTTCCTTTGAAGAGTGTTGTCAGTTTATTGAATTCCATATTCAAATATTAGAAAAATATGGCCAGTGTGCTAGTGCATGCCTGTAATTCCAGCAACTCAGGAGGTTTAGGCAGGAGGATCTCAATTCAAGCCCAGCCTAGGCAACTTAGTGAGACTCAAAAAAAAAAAAAAATCAGAAGGACTAGAGATATAGCTCAGTGGTGGATCATCCCTGGTTTCAGTCACCTGTACTGAAAAAAAAAAATGTCTTACAAGAATTTTACCACTAGCACTTTGTACAGAGATGTATTCTTTCTGCAAGTATGGTCCAGGGATCATGTACACATGTATATCAGAATTACTTGGACACCTGTTAGAAATGAGAATTCCCCCCCCCCTTTTTTTTTTTTTTTTTTTTTAGTTTAGATGGACACAATTTATTTTTGTGTGGTACTGAGGATCAAACCCAGTGCCTCACATGTGCTATGCATGCACTCTGCCACTGAGCTACACCCCCTAGCCCTGGAAATTCCTTAATTTATACTTGATCTACTAAATCATATTATCTGGATATGGGGCCCAGGATCTATATAACAATTTCAGGTGGACTTTGGTATATAATGAAGTTTTTTGTAGTGCTGGAGATTGAACCCAGAGTACTCTATGCTGAACTACATCTCCAGCCCTTTCTGTATTTTATTTTAAGAGAGGGTCTCACTAAGTTGCTGAGGCTAGCCTTGAACTGGGATTACAGAAATGTGCCAGTGCACTTTGTTATAATGAAGCTTTAAAACTTTTTTAAAATTTGGGGTTGGAGTCGTGGCTCAGTGGTACAGCGCTTGCCTGCCATGTGTGAGGCACTGGGTTCGATCCTCAGCACCACATAAAAATAAAGGTATTGTGTACATCTATAACTAAAATAAAAATATTTTCAAAAATTTTAAAAAATAAAAAAAAAACTTTTTAAAAATTTATTTTATGAATAGGAATATTTGTATATGTTAGAAAAAGTCAAATATTAGTTTCTTTCAGTATCTTCCAATGAATTCCTCCTGAATTAAAACATACTTTGTACTCATTGTAGAAAATTAAAACAAAAACATAGAAGTCATCCATGAGCCAATCACCCAAAGATGCACACAAATTTTCAATGTAGTATATACTCCCCTGCACATACACACTTTTCCATTTTACAAAAATAGGCTTTTATAGTATGTCATGACATATATTGTGAGTGGTTTCTGAAGGACAGAAATATTTTACAATCTAGGACTATATTTCCTAAACACCTTATGAAGTCTCTGCTTACCATTCTGCCCTTTTTAATTTTTATCTGTGTGTAGTGGTTTGGATTGCTCTGTGTGTGTGTGTGTGTGTTTGTGTTTTCCCTTCCCCAGATGGATGGTATGTTTCTTGTGTGTGTGTGTGTGTTTTCCCTTCCCCAGATGGATGGTATGTTTCTCTTCCTCTTTACTACAAGGTAACTAAAAATTACCACTAGCAATTCTAAGGCAGTAAGTGGATTCTGACTTATTTGAAAATTATATCTTTAGTTTCCTTTTTTCCTTCTTAATTAGAAAGTTGGGGCTGAAATCCATTTATCCCTCAAATATAGCCTGTGTTCTGCATTTATAATATATCTGTGGTAAAGTTTGCTTTTGAACCACGTATGCTTTGTCTTCAACATAGTGATTACTTTTCAGTCTCAGAAAGATCTTTTCCATTTCTTAAAATAAGTAAAATGAGTAAGATTTTAAGATTCATTTGACAAGTTGAACATAATTCCTTTAGTAAGTTCTCTAAGTAGAAGCAATAATTGCTATCTTGAATTAAAGGTTGTTTCTGTCTCCAGAACTGTTTTTACATAGGATGATTGTATATCCTCATTTACTTGGGATAGTACTATTTTATGTCTACTGCTTAAATATAGTAATTTTTATTTGTTCCTCCTTTAACTCAAAATCATCTTAGTTTGGAAGATAAATTATATGGTCTGCTATATTTGTGTTACTGTATTCTGATGCTTGGATAACTGTAAATTTACTCATGGGTATGCTTTATTTCTCTTATAATAGATCCTGAACATCAGAGAGCTAATGGTAACTTAAAATATTTTGAGTATATAATGGCTAAAGAAAAAGATGTCAATAAGTCTGCTTCAGATGAGCAATCTGATCAGAAAACCACGCTGAAGAAAAAAGGGATTGCTGTGGATTACCTGCCAGAGAGACAGAAGTACGAAATGCTGTGCCGTGGGGAGGGTATCAAAATGGTAAAGTGGAAAAGTCAATTGTGTGTGTGAGAGAATGTGTGTATGTGTACATAGTTTGAGAGAACCAGAGTTCTTATAAATCTATGTGATAAAATTCAGAATGTGTAAAATATTATAGTATGCCACATTACTTTGCTGTGGATATCACACTAAATATGCTCCAATTGTTGGTAAAACAGCTTTAACCTACTTGTGGAGCATATACCATCATATGCATTTGTAGTAATCTTACCCTTTTCACAGATGAAGAGAGGCTTGTTTTCCAGGGTGAAAGATCAAATAAATTTAAGGGAAGCAATCGATACATTTTCTTATATTTAATGCAGAAAAGATTTTAGCCATCTTATGTTGAAATAATAATTCAATTTTATGAGACATAACAGATTCATTTATACAATAATCTCTTGTAGTTTTGCTCCTGTTTAATCTTAAAAAGATTCCTTAGTGAAATATTTTAGTCTATTTAAGAAATACGTAAAACAGACACTTGAAAGATTTATTTTAACATTTACTTTTTAAAAGACCCAAGTATGTCTATAAATTTTCCTCTGTTTATTGTATATTTATGTTTGTATATTTGCCAGTTCTTTAGGATATCAGTAGATTTTTGGGCCCAAACCAAAAAAGTTCCAAGGAACATTAAACAAAGTTGGACGTAGGTTTTTGTTTAGCTTTAGGACTTCTCAAAGTTTTGATAACATGCATTATTATGAATTTAATATACATGACCAAAATTAATTGATCATGGAACCTTCATTTTAGTAGTAGTGTTCAGTTGAAAAAGAATTAGTGATTTTTAGAGAAAGTGTAGACTTCCGAAAAATGTTTGAATTTTTCTTCACTACCAACAAACTCAAACTGTTTAAAACTCCAACAGTGTGTATATTTTAAAGATAAGGATTCAGAATAACTATAAGGCCATAATCACACCTAAAAAAAATCACAATAATTCTATGAAATCATCAAATTTCCAACAATAAGCAGACTTTTTTAAAAAATATTTTTTAGTTATAGATGGACACAATATCTTCGTTTTGTTTATTTATTGTTCTTATGTGGTGCTGAGAATTGAACCCAGTGCCTCACATGTGCAAGGCAATCGCTCTGGCACTGAGCCATAACCCCAGCCCCAAGCAGACTTTTTATTGCCCTTAATAACTCTTGTATAAGAGAGCAAAATAGAATTATAAATACAAAACTAGAGCCTACTAATTTGCCAGTTTAGGTAACAAATACATATCCACTTTGCCCACAAAGGAGCATCTGTTTTGTCAAATGGTTAATTAATTTCATTGTTAAAGAGACTTCTTTGATATCAAGACTTGGATTTGACTCTACCTAGGTAAAGTCCTTGCAGAATAAACATGGATCATTATTTGTTATAGTACTTAATAATTAAAACTAATTATATTCCTGCTTCATATATAGCATACTTATTTCATCAAGAATCAGCAGTGAAATAGTTTTCTTTATTAACATAATGTATAGATGTTTGATGGGAACATTTGCTTTATTGACAACTCTATTTTAAATGTCCCTTAATAAAAGCACTTGGCTTCTTTATTAACTTGTTTTCTCTTTTACAGAATGGCCCAGTTTCACCTTCGCTGTTTAAAATGTTGTTGTTGTTGTTATTATTATTATTATTATTATTACCACAAGCATTTAATTATGAGGTATTTAGGAAAATCTGTTTGGCTTTATTTTTCACCTTGTAGAAATTTTCTCACTTTCCAGATACTTCCCAGTTACTTTTTTTTTTTTTTTTTTGGTACTCAAGGTGCTTAACCACTGAGCCACATTCTCAGGTGTTTTTATTTCTTTATCTTGATACAGGATCTTGCTAAGCTGCTTAGGGCCTTGCTTAGTTGCTGAGGCTGGCTCTGAACTTGTGATTCACCTGCCTCCTCTTCCTAATCCCATGGGATTACAGGCCTGTGCCACTGTGCCTGGTTCTTTAGTTCCTTTCTTTTTTTTTTTTTTTTTTTTTTGATACCAGGGATTGAACCCAGGAGTTTTAACCAATGAGCTACATCCCTAGTCCTTTTTTTTTTTCCATAGCCCTTTTTAAAAAAAATTTAATACATATTTTTTAGTTGTTGGTGAACCTTTATTTATTTATTTATTTATATGCAGTGTTGAGGATTGAACTCAGTGCCTCTCACATACTAGGCAAGCGCTCTACCATTGAGCCACAACCCTAGCCCTCCCCCAGCCGTATTTATATTTTATTTTGAGATAGGGTTTGGGTAAATCGTTGAGATTGGCTTTGAATTTGAGATCTTCCTGCCTCAGCCTCCAGAGCTGCTGGGATTACAGTCATGTTCCACTACAAGTAGACCCAGTTACTTTTTGAAGTTTGGAACAGTGCTGGCATTTATTTCATATTTCCATAAACATTTCCTTGTTTCCTTCATATTTGCAACTTTGAACTTTATTTTGATGAGGAATCATTAAAAGAAAAACCCAACCTTTTTTCCTATTTAGACCCATTTCTCCCCAAGAAAATAATAATCATTAATAAATTTAAGTCCTAAAAGCCCTTTTTGATGCAAAGTATTTACAGACTACTTTGTGTATTCTTCCGGAGGTACTCTTATGTATATGTGTAGGAATAGCTATTTAAAATATTACTACTCTAATATACTTAGCGTTTTTTTTAACTCTATATTTAGACTCCTCGCAGACAAAAAAAGCTGTTTTGCCGCTACCATGATGGAAACCGGAATCCTAAGTTTATTCTGGCTCCAGCCAAACAGGAGGATGAGTGGGACAAGCCTCGTATTATTCGTTTCCATGATATTATTTCTGATGCAGAAATTGAAATTGTCAAAGATCTAGCAAAACCCAGGGTAAATTTTTTCTTTTTTTCTTCTCAATTTACTGTACCTATCAATTTTTCCTTTGTAAGATAATAGAAAGGATAACGGATAAGGCAATAACTCCACAGATAGTTTTAGATATTATCATTTCATCATAATGGAGTTGTTAATTATGCTTTATGTCTACCAGTTTTTCTGTTTGTTATCAACATAAGTAATTCTGCAACTAGACTTTATTTTTTTTATATATATTTTTTAATATATATATTTTTTAGTTGTCAATGGATCTTTATTTTATTTATTTATATGTGGTGCTGAGAATCGAACCCAGTGCCTCACACATGCAGGGCAAGTGCTCTACCACTGAGCCACAACCCCAGCCCCGCAACTGGATTTTAAATACTGAATTATGAAAATTATCGATGAGATTTTTATGCACACTATTCACTTAACAAATATGTTTCACTGTCTTACTGAAGAACTTTTTCATATATTTTGTAGTCTTAACTGCAGAGGCCAAAACTCAATTTTTTTATACCTTTTATGTTTTTATCTGAAAAAAGACTTTTGAAATATTTTGATTTCCTTGTAGGCACATTAATATTAGAAAAATATGGGGCTGGGATTGTAGCTCAGTGGTAGAGCGCTTGCCTCGCATGCGTGAGGCCCTGGGTTCGATCCTCAGCACCACATACAAAGCAATAAAATAAAGACATTATGTCCATCTACAACTAAAAAAAATTTAAAAAAAAAATACTAGAAAAATATAATTGGGCACAAGAATCATGCTAATTTTTAAAGGATGATGACATAGTTTTTGAACTTTAATCAATATCAACCTGTATCTTAAGAAAAATAATGTAGGTTAAAACCCAGCCTTATAAAACAGTTCAGAATAGAAGTTCTTCTTTTGTGTGATAATATGGGAAAGGATAACCTTTATGCTCTTTCCTTTTTTTCTATCAGCTTGCTCTTAAAACAGTTCACTTATTGATAGTAAACTGCAAACTGCTATCACTTTCAGAAGATTTTGTTAAATGGTGGCCATATTTTTGCTCAGTTGTTACAGAGATTAGTGAATTTTTTTCTGTATGGTCAAGATAGTAAATACTTTTTAGGCTCTATAGGCAACTCAACTCTGTCATTGCAGTGTAAAAGCAACCAAAGAAAATATATAAAGCGTGGCTTTAAAATACATGACTGTGGCTGTATCACAAGAAAATTTTATTTCTAAAAATAGGCAACAACTGAATTTGACCTGTAGGTTTGCTCACCCTTGTTATATCATAAAGGTTTAAATTATGTTGGTATATGTATTGCAAAATAAACTTGGAATTTTTAAAGTTTTACTACTTTTCCAAATTGGTATTTTTTAATCAAAGAAATATTACAATTGAAAAGACTGGTCTAATGCATATGGGTGCTATCCACTGAAATTTTTTATAAATCTACCACCTATCAGGATGCTACTTTTAATTACATCATATTCTGTTATTCCTATTTTAGTCCTTTATTTGTGGTCAGTAAACTCAGTTTACTAAACCGTCTTGGTAAGATATTAAGAACTCATCTCTGGATTTGAAGGCCTCTGTCTTGAGAGATTCCTCAGTTTAGTTTTGTTTTTTTTTTTTTAAATCTTTATTTATTTTTTTATGTGGTGCTGAGGATCGAACTCAGTGCCTCACACGTGCAAGGCAAGCGCTCTACCACTGAGCTACAATCCCAGCCCTGGTTTTTTTTTGATCTGTAAATTGAATGATAATAAAATTTCATACTCTTTTTTAAACCTCGGGATCATTCTCTTATTTTAAAAAAAGATTGAAATAATAGTCTGTGGCCATACCACCCTGAAAGCACCTGATCTTGTCTGAAATAATAACCTTGGCAGTCCTCTTTCATTTATGAGTTCTTTTCATCTGCCTTTCTCCTTAGTCCAAAATTATTTTCACTGTATATGTTAAGTGGATATCTTTAAGGAGGAAAAATTGACCTTAAAATGAATTCTAGACAGTACTGGTCTTTGTAAACAGTTTTGTCACTAAAAATCAGAGAATTTGGAATGGATCACTAATTATAAATAGCCATTCTTTTTTTTAATATATTTTTTCTTAAACATGTACACAGTGTCTTTATTTGGTTTACTTATTTTTATGTGGTGCTGAGGATTGAACCCAGTGCCTCAAACATGCGAGGCAAGTGCTCTGCCGCTGAGGCTACCACCTTAGCCCCTAAATAGCCGTTCTTATAGCTGTAAGTTATGCTTCAAATTTTAGAAATTTCTCTTTTCCTGTCACATCCTCTAACTGTTGAAAGAAATTTGTATTCCAGTCTCTTTTGTTTATGTATCCTTTATTCATACAACATAAAAGTACATAAAATAATAATTAAAAAAAAAAATCCTAAGAAACCAAGTGACTTTCACTGCTCAACACAAGGTGACTGGAAGTGTTATTTCCTCTATTTACTCTCCTTTCCAAACAAAACAAAACACCAGAATCCTGACTGGTTGGATAAATGTGATTCATTTTTTGTCTTGTAATGCAACTGTTTTGATGGTTGGCTTCACAGCTGAGGCGAGCCACCATTTCAAACCCAATAACAGGAGACTTGGAGACGGTACATTACAGAATTAGCAAAAGGTAAGAGATGTGTATGCTGCATATTTTGCCCTCTAATGAGTGTTTTGTACATCCTACAGGAATTTTTATTCATTTAAGGGAAATAGGTCATTTTCAGTCTCCAGCTCAAGTTGCCACCTTATATATAAAACAGGATAACCCATAGATAAACTGCTCTGTGTTTCACAGGCTTTTCCCTTTAACTAGAAGTTCTATTTTTAATTGTTAATTGGTCTGTTATGTTTTGGGAATTAATATGCTTTGTATCTTAAGATCAGGTATCAAATATCCAGGAAATGGCCTGATACTGGATTTCTTTTCCCTGCTTTTTGCTTATGTAAGAAATAAAGAAAAAGTAGTAGCCTGGTTAATTTGGGAACAGACTTTGCTCATGCATTTCTCTGGCATTCCTAAGTGCTGCAGTAATTCACATCATCTTTCATGGTGATTGTGTTGGCATTTGTTCTTACATCTTATAAAATATTGTCATTATAAAGTAATCTATTTCTCCTGTTGGAGTTTTTTTATTTAAAAAAAAACTTGCTGACTCAAAAGTTGGCAATGGAGAGAACAGACTTATGCTTCTGAGCTCAGGCTTCCAAAAATTACTTCTGAACTTAGTTGCCTTTTACTTTGCAGAGAGAATGAAAACCAGTTTATCTTGGTGAGAGTTTTTAAAAACATACCCAGAGGGCTGGGGTTGTAGCTCAGTGGTAGAGGACTTGCCTAGCATGGGTAAGGCACTGAGTTCAATCCTCGGCCTCACATAAATAAAAAAAATAAAGGTTAAATTCTTTTTTAAAAAATGTACTTACAGGTCTGGGATTGTGGCTCAGCGGTGGAGCGCTTGCATCGCATGCGTGGGGCCCTGGGTTCGATCCTCAGCACCACATACAAAGCAATAAAATAAAGACATTGTGTCCATCTACAACTAAAAAAAATTTTTAAAAAAAAATGTACTTACAGAGACTAATGTTTCTCCAAAATATTTGAAGAACATCAAACTTCTAGATCTGGGAAAGCACCTGTGAAATCCAGTGGCAAAAATCATTTACATACAGTTTCAAATGATTTTTTTAAAAAAAGTGAAAGGACAATAAATCTACAAAGAATCTGTCAACCCTTTTTTCTCTTTATTTAGAAGTGGCTGTTCTTATTGCCACTAAATGTTCTTATTGTTCTAAATGTTTTTTGCTGGTTTGAAACCATTACCTACCATCCAGACCAGTCTGAATCCTTCCAATCACCTGTGGCTTGGCAAAACAAAACAAAAGGAACAAAGGTCCAAAATTGCCTGCTACTGGAGTAAGTCCTTGTCCTTTCTCTTTTTTTTTTTTTCTTTTTGTAGCTGAGCCGAGCTACAGTACATGACCCTGAGACTGGAAAATTGACCACAGCACAGTACAGAGTATCTAAGAGGTAAGGGAGTAATGGAGAGAACTTTAGTCATATTTGGACCATTTTCCTTGAATTTAATTTACACACAATCCTTGATACAGCTCCTGAGACCTTGGCTGTTAAGTGTAGGTATTTGATGACATCTGTGCTTGAATTTTCATGATGGACCAATAAACAGACATGGTTATGGGGCAATTCATGACATTTTCCAAAGTAATTTATTAGATTACAAAGTGCCTGGTGAGGCTCCCCAAACTCTTATATAAAGTTGTATTCTCATATTGAAGTAAGAGAAGTTCCCAAAGACCCTCCACAGAGCAGGGTCTAATTTGGACTCTATTATAAACAAGAGTTAAATCTCTGGTTCACCCAGTAACTGTGGATATTAAGAAAGTAAATACCTTCAATTATTACATAATGAAGCCTTCACAAGTCAGCTTCAGATTTCTTGCTTTTGACAATATTTAAAGAATCTGATTAGGTTTTTAGCTGATAGATCACTAAAATGATTTTTTTTTCACCATATCTTTATTGATTTATTTTTATGTGGTGCTGAGGATCGAACCCAGTGCCTCACGCATGCGAGGCAAGCGCTCTACCACTGAGCCACAATCCCAGCCCACTAAAATGATTTTTAAGAATAGATAATTTAGAAGCCAAGCACAGAGGCACACACCTGTAATCCCAGCAGCTGCTGAGGCAGGAGGATTGTAAATTCAAGGCCAGCCTCAGCAACTTCGTGAGGGTCTATCTTAAAAAGAACTGGTAGCCAGGCGCGGTGGCACACTACTGTAATCCCAGCAGCTCAGGAGGCTGAGGTAGGAGGATCATGAGTTCAAAGCCAGCCTCAGTGCAAGCGAGGTGCTAGGCAACTCAGTGAGACCCTGTCTCTAAATAAAATACAAAATAGGGCTGGGGATGTGGCTCAGTGGTTGAGTGCCCCAGAGTTCTGTCCTTAGTACCAAAGGGAAAAAAAAAACAAACCCTAGGATATAGCTCAATGGTAAAGCACCTCTGGGTTTAATCCCCAGTACCAAAATAACACCAATATTTCATTGTGACAGAATGAAATTATTTATGAAAATTTTAGTTGTCAACTAAAAAATTACCTAAAGAAGTACATAGATTTTTAACAAGTATTAAACACTCAATTTATTGAAGGTTAGAAAATGCATTGATTAAACATTTTCTTACTGTTTTTTGTTGGGGGGCATATATGTATGTCCTTCATGTATTAACCTTAAACATCCCTATACACTTATTCTGGTTTCCCACCTTTCTCTGCCCTATACCACCACTTACTTTCTCTTGCCCAGTAAGAATAGGGGAGAAAAGGTTCTTTTCTCACCTCTCACTAGGTTATGGCTGAGTCACTACAACAAAAGACAGATTAATAAGAGAAAAGCATCCAGGTTTATTTAATAAAGTATCAAATTATATTAAAGCCTTTAGAAAAGCATGATTGGACAAAGTGGGATCCGATCTAATGGTGATAAACTAGATTGTATTTAACAATGTTTGTTCAGATACTTCTTGGCATCTCTGTATCTTTAAGGATAATGTTCTTTTCCATCAGGTATAAGGAGGGTACCTTTGGAATGAAAATTTCTTATTTTGAGGGAGGTCAGAGATCTTCTGGCTTCTGCTATTTCCTCAAATACCAGGATGCCATATTTTGGGGTAGAACATCCTGAACCCTGTCAGAAGACATGAAGAAAATTTAAATTTGCTTTAATATGATTTTGATTTAATTGTAGGAGCCAATTATCTTTCAGGAACACCAGTGGATGGTAAGGATTTGCAGAAACCAACTTGGATAGACATGTTCAGAGACATAATTTATAGTGCTACTAACCATTGTAATTAACTTGATTTTAAATTACCCTAATTTTCCATTGTATTATAGAATCTCATTCATTTCCACAACAATGAACCCCTTCTTTTAAAAAAAGATAAAAACTTAAGCTGTTAGATATTTCATCAGAGATGATTGCATGGTTTTAGACATTTTTACTATCATAAAATTAATAAGTACTTATTCTCCACATTTGGATGTTTCCAAGAAGCATATAAAACAACATTTAAGGGCTGAGGTTGTAGCTCAGTGGTAGAGCACTTGCCTTGCACGCTTGAGGCACTGGGTTCGATCCTCAGCACCACATAAAAAAATAAAGATATTTGTGTCCATCTACAATTAAAAAAAAAAAAGTTTTGGAAAACATTTTTTGAAAATTTTATATATATTTTATGTGTATTATATGTGTAAGATCTCTATATGTTAATATATATTTTATATATATAAATCTTTTTGGGGGTGGTATTGGTGATTGAACCCTAGGGCCTTGTGCATACTAGGTAGGCAAGCACTACACCACAGAGCTACATCTCACAGCCCTGTTTTATATTAACAAGTAAAAAGGTTTTTTTGTCTGTTTTGAAATTATTTTAAAGCTATGTGGAGTCATTTACCATCCACCACTATAAATCTTAATTTGAAGATTCCTATAACTGAAATATTTTCTTATAAATTATAAGAAAAAGGCATCTCAAATGCAAAATGGAAGAAAATTTATGTCAGTTAATGTAGTACTTTCTTTTGCTCTGGGAACATCTATATTCTGAAAATTTCCAGAAGGCGATTTCAAATAACTGTATTTTGAGAAATTTCTAAGAGGACGCCATCTTCTGCAGAAATAAAATTTATTCCAGCATTCCAGCAAATGGAATTTTCTTTGGCAAAATATGTTTGGAAATTCTTTATAATTTAAAACATAAAATGATTTAAGCCAGGCATGATGGTGCACACCTGTACTCCCAGCTACTCAAGAGACTGAGGCAGGACGGTGGCATGAGTCCAGGAATTCGAGGCCAGCCTGGGTTTTTATATTAATTACCATGTGATAACTTTTGGCAAATGTGTTCTTTTCCAATATTAAAAACAAAAATCCCCTAAAAGTTAACTATAGCTTATTAAGGGAAAAGCTAGTATTGGGCTAGATTAGAGAAATTGAAGTCCCCCTCCCCCTTGGGTACTAGGGATTGAATCCAGGGTCACTTTACTACTAAGCTACCATCCTCTGTCCTTTTTATTATTTATTTTGAGACAGGGTCTCACATAATTACTTAGGCCCTTGCTGAATTGCTGAAGCTGACCTCTAATTTGTGGTCTGCCTGCCTCAGCTTCCCAAGTCACAGGATTATGGGTCTGTCACCATGCCTGGCTGAGAAATTGAAGTTTTGAAAGGTAAACATTCAGTTACATGCTCTGAAAAGACAAGTCAGGTGAGCTTATAAAGTTCAGTTGAAGTTATATAAATAATGATGTATATAAATAAACAATAATCTAAAGTGGTAGAAAAAGCTTCTATGATTTGGTGAATTATTCTTGGAAATGGTTATAATTTTTTTACTCTGAAGTAATATTTTCCTACAATATGACATTTATGGTACCAAATATAATATTGACATTATGCTCAGAATTTAGTTTATCATGCTAATAAGGAGCAGATCCAGATATAAAAGTATGTTTACAATATGTAAGCAATTACAGATAATATTGAATAATTTCAGATTTTTAAAATTCTTGATAGCCGGGCGTGGTGGCTCACGCTTGTAATCCTAGCACTTTGGGAGGCTGAGACAGGAGAATCGCGAGTTCAAAGCCAACCTCAGCAACGGCGAGGTGCTAAGCAACTCAGTGAGACCCTGTCTCTACATAAAACACAAAATAGGGCTGGGGATGTGGCTCAGTGGTCGAGTGCCCCTGAGTTCAATCCCTGGTACCAAAAAAAAAAAAAAAAAAATTCTTGACATAATTCTAGCATAAATTTTAACAACACTGCCCTTTAATAGGTTGAACAGTGGTTCTCAGACTAAGAACTGAAATGGACAGATCAGTAGTCTTGTTAATTATCCTACTAAGACTAGTTAAATTCCCAGTGTAGGGAATTCTATTTCGTTAACCACCAAGCACTTAGAGAACTGTTGGAATTTTGCCCTCAGTAACTGGCATTTTGAGCCCCAGATTACAAAGGCAAAAGATAAGTTGCATAGTGATTTTTGTATTAGCTAATTGTAAAAAGTTAATTTTCACATCTGTGTTGTGTTAGAAGATGTGATGGTGTTCAAATTATATTATTGATATTTTCTTTTGGAGGTTTTATAATAGTCTCCAGAACCTCCAAAATGGTATTATTCACTCGTGTTTACTTAGTGTGAGAACATTCTTTCTCCATAAAGCATTCTAGGGATATTTTAAAAAATCATATGTTAAAACAATGATAAAGAGACTCTAATTTAAAAGGAAAAAGAAAAGAAATAGCACCCTCATTAAGGCCAAAAGGAAGATATTTTGGGCAATTTAGTTTTTAATGGAAGTTTAGGGATGTGCATGAAGTTATTTGAAGCAAGCTTTGTTTTTCCTCCTGGCACTAAATTGTGTTATGGGAAAAACACTTAGTTGACATTTCTAATACAGTTGTACAACAAAAAGAAATTATCTTCAAATGGTTGTTTTTGGTTTGGGTTTTGTTTTTACTAATACTAGGGGTTGAACCACCCAGGTGCACTTGACCACTGAACTATATCCTCAGCCCTTTTTATTTTGACAGGGACTTACTAGGTTGCTAAGGGTCTTGCTAGATTTCTGAGTCTGACGAACTTGTGATCTTCATGCTTCAGCTTTCTAAGTAGGTGGGATTAGAGGTGTGCACCACCATGCCCAGCTTCAAATGATTTTTCCTATTAAAGGAAGTTCTGTAACCTTATTTACTTATTTCTAAATTCTTTTTTGCACTGCTGGGAATCAAACACAGGGCTGTGTACACACTAGGCAAATACTGTACTACCAAATTACATCCCCACCCCAAATAACTTTACATATTAATTTAGGTAAAGCACTAGGTACTAGAAGAAAGAAACCATGATTTCTGATGATTAAATTAAATGCAAGAATAAGAGCTGAATTTTTAGATCACCTGATAGGTCCACAGTAATGTCTGTAAAGACATTATTTGCAGGATTGATTCCCATGTGTCATTGAGAATTAATTTTCCTCTGTAGTGACTACAATAGGACCATGATTGAAATGTAAGGTTTTTTTTAACCTTTAATCATTATTGGTCTTGACTGCTAAACTCCAAACCTTTCATTGAGATCTTTTAAAACCAGAAGTGCAAATTAAACTATTAAAGTTATTTTTGTCTTTGATTGACAAAGAATAGAAAGATTGATGTTAACAAGCATTTTATTAAATGGGCAGGTATAAATCAGTACAGCTTTTTAAAAAGGCAATTAGATACAGTTTTTCAAAATATAAAAGTTATGTAGCAATTTTAGATCTAGGAATTTGTCCCCAGAGATATTCCCACAAATGTGCAAATATATACATAAATTTTATTACAATAATGCTGCTATAAATATTCACAAGGTTTTGTAGGAACAAAAATTTTAAATTTCTTGAGTTTATACCTAGAAGTGAAATTGCTGATTCATATGGTAACTATATGTTTAACTATTTGAGGAACTGTCAGGCTGTTTTCCAAAGTGGCTCTACCACTTATAGCTGTACCATAAACCAGCCATTTATTAGGTTTCTAGTTTTTACAGGTTTTTTTGACTGCATCAAACCCCAAAACATTTATGCATTAACAGATTCAATCAAAAGAGAATGAAAGGTAACTTATAGAATATTTACGTGCACAGGTGGTGGGTTCAATCCCCAGTACCGCAAAAAAAAAAAAAAAATTACAAATCATTTTAAATAAATGAAATATTAGTTAAGGGAAGTGACTGTTAATGAACACTGGGTTTCTTTTGTGGGGGTAAAAATTTTCTGGAATTAAATATTGGTAATGGTTTTACAGTTCTGTGGATACATCAAGAACCACTGGATTGTATTTTTTGAAAAAAGTTTTGATGCCTATGATGTCTAGTGATTGATGTACTTGTGCTTGGATTTGGGGGGGGAGGGATTTAACCCATGGGTGCTGAACCACTGAGCTACATATCTCCAGCCCTTCCTATTTTTTATTTAGAGACATGGTCTCGCTAAATTGCTTAGGGGCTCTCTAAGTTACTGAGGCTGGCTTTGAGCTTGGAATCTTCCTGCCTCAGCCTCTCAAGTCCCTGGGATTACAGGCATGTACCCCCCCCACACCTGTCTTGTTATTGTCTTTTTGATCATAGCCATCCCAGTAGGAGTTAAGTGTTATTTTATGGTGGATTGTGGTTTTTTGTTTTTTGTTGAGATGAAGTCATGCTGTGTTACACAGGATGGCCTGAATTCCTGGCAACCCTCCCACCTCAGCCTCCCAATAGTGGGACTATAGGCACACACTTCTGATTTTTTTGAGAGAGGGTTTTATCCTGTTGTCCAGGCTGGTCTTGAATTCTAGGTCCAAGCAGTCCTCAAAAGTAGCTACTATAGGTGGGTACTACCATGTCTGATCTCATTGAGGTTTTGATTTATATTTCCTTGATGGTCGATGTTAAGTATCTTTTCATGTGATTATTGGCCATTTGTATATCTTCCTTGAATAAATTTTTATTTAGATCCTTTACTCAGTTTTAAATTATTTGTCCTTTATTATTTAGTATAGTAGTTTTTTACATATAAAGAACTGTAAGTTAGCTATAAATCCCTTTTCAGGCTTTTGATTTGCAAAAATTTTATTCCATTGTCTTTTACTTTCTTGGTGGTGGTTTTGAAATGTAAAAGTTTGCTTACTGCAGTACTGGGGTTTGAAACCAGGCCTGCTCTATCACTGAGTTAAATCCCCAGCCCTTTTTGTTTTTTGAGACAGGGTCTCACTAAGTTGCCTAGATGGATTTTGAACTTGTAGTCCTCCTGCCTAAGCCCCCTAAGTAGCTAGCTGGACTTGTAGGCATATGCCACTTTGCCTGGCTAAAAGTATTTTTGTTTGTTGGTTGGTTTTACTGGATATTGAACCTAGGGACGCTTGACTACTGAATCACATCCCCAGCCCATTTTTTATTGAGACAGAGTCTCACTAAGTTGCTTAGGGCCTTGCTAAGTTGCTGAGGCTGGCTTTGAACTTGTAATCTTCCTGCCTCAGCCTCCTGAGCTGCTGGGATTACAGGTGTGTACCATTGCACCTGGCTAAAGTTTTTATTTTGATGGTGTTTGATGGTGTCCTGTTTTTGTTTTTGTTTTCCTTTGTTCCCTGTACATTTTCCTCCCCTCAGATGGGGTCTCACTATGTTGCCCTCATATTTTGGGCTTAAGCAATTCTTCTGCCTCAGTTTCCCAAGTAACTGGGACTATAGGCACATGTCAGCACACCTGGCTGTGCTGTACTTTTTTTTTTTTTTTAAATGTTTTTTAGTTATAGATGGACACAATGTCTTTATTTTATTGCTTTGTATGTGGTGCTGAGGATCGAACCCAGGGCCTCATGCGTGTGAGGCAAGCGCTCTACCGCTGAGCTACAGTCCCAGCCCTGTGCTGTACTTTTGATGTCATAGTTAAACCATTGCCTAATCCAAAGTCACAAAAATTTACTCTTATATTTTTTTCTAAGAGATTAGATTTTTTTTTCTTTCTTTGTACTAGTGATTGAACCTATGGTTGTTTACCAGTGACCTAAATCCCTCATCCTCTTTATTTTAAGACAAGGTCTCACTAAATTGCCAAGGCTGGCCTTGAATTTGTGATTCTCCTGCCTCAGCTTCTGGAGTAACTGGGATTATAAACATGCACCATCACAACTGGCTCTTTATACATCTTGAGTAAAATCTTTTAATATAGTGTAAAGTAGATAGAGGTCTAGTTTTCTTCTTTGCATGTAGTTATCCAGTGTTCTGTGACCATCTGAAATATAACAAGCATTTGTTTTTTGCTTTTGTAATTTTAAATGAGTGAAGTGAGAGCTTTGATAACTTTCTAGAACAGCAAAAAATGAAAGTTTTTTTTTTTCTTAGTAGCAGTCTTCGGAGTGAAGAATAAAAGGCAAGCACTGGAGTCGAGTGTGGTGACACATGTTTGTAATCCCAGCTACTCAGTGAGGCTGAGACAGGAGGATCTCAATTTTGAGGCCAGACTCAGCAACTTTGTGAGACCATGTCTCAAAATAGCTCAGTGGTAAAAGTGCTCTTGGGTGTAATCTCCAGTACTAAAACAAACAAACAAGCAGGCATTGGCAAGGAGGGATTAAAGATTATAAGGGAGTCTATAGCTGCTGGATTCAAAGCATCATAGAAAAGTCTGCCTCTGGGGATTGGGGATTTAGCTCAGTGGCAGAGTGCTTACCTAGCACGTGTAAGGCCCTGAGTTCAGTTCTTAATCCAGAAGAAATAAAAAATGTGACCTTATAATGCTGAAGGACAATGATTCCACTAAGTATAATACAAAGATAGGACTAGCTGCTTAAATTGGAGGTAGCAAGGAAGGAAGGTGAAGATATCACAAGTCAAGTTCTTTTTGGGTAATGGATTTTTTGGGTAATAGTTTCTGGGATAGAATAGGAACAGTTATCAAGATGTGTTAATTTGAAGCTTTTTTAGAGTACTTGGAAATTATGCATTGTAGTTAACTATAAATCTAAGTCAGTTGCTGATTGCTTATTAAGTTAGAAAAATTCATCAAATTTTTAAAAAATATTTTTTAGTTATAGGTGGGCAGAATATTTTATTATGTGGTGCTGAGGATCGAACCCAGTGCCTCATGCATGCTAGGCGAGCACGCTACCACTGAGCCATAACCCCAGCCCCCATCAAATTCTTAATATATCCATTACCTATATTCTTTACAATAAAATTCTTTGATTCTTACCATTCTGCTTACTAAGGAAATGTTCTCAGCCAGTCCTGATAAATTTGCAAGAGATCAACAGGCAAAGAATTTTGGTAAAATATGATAAATCTTACATTTGTTTTAAGAAGTATACATAATTTTTTCATTCAGCAAATATTTACCAAGCATCTACTATAAGCCAGGCATTGTAGGTTCTACAAATGGTGAGCAGAAACAGGCAGCATTTATATGTATTTGGAACTAAGAATCAAACTAACATATCTACTGTAGTCAAATAAAAAATAAATGTAAAATTATTACTGTGATAAATGCTAGAAAGGAAGGATAGTATAGTACTATAAAAGCATATCAGAGGCAGATGGTGTCACCTGGAACTTCAGCAACTGCACACGAGTATCGAAGATCTAGTAAAAGACAACGGTCAAGAACAAATTAAGAGGGCAGAAGTCCAGGAATGTATTTCACATAGCCAGCCAAAAATACTTGGGTTGACAAAACTACAAGATCAAGGCTCAGTTGTAATACAGTGGTGATGCATTATATTCCACCCAAAAGATCAGTGAATTGAATGTTTTATAAACCACTACCAACAAAAAGCATATTGAAGCAGCTGCCTTCTCCGCTGCTCAGAGGTGAACTTCCCTAATGTGCTGCAGGCAGTTGCTAACTCCAAGATTCTTAAAGGACTATGAGAAACTCAGGACAGTTCTTGGGGTACAGCTTCTGCCACCCTCTATTCTCCCAACTACTGGGCTGATTCCTGTAGTAGCATCCAGAAGATGCCAAAGTTACTGCAGTTCCAGTACATAGCAAAGGTGCCACAGAATAGATTGCTTTTGTGAAGAACATTTTATTTCCTTAAATCAAATAAAACGTTAAGAATATTTGCAGGCAAAAATGCTTCTTCCCTCTTGGAAAGAAAAGGAGTGCCAGCAGAACATAAATCCTTTAAGGAAATAGGCCTGAAGAGGATTCCCACCAGGATGGGACTATTCTGATCCCTGTAGCCTGGGAATAGGACAGGTGACCTGCAGCAGATAAACCAGGCTGTGGCAGATAGTGTGTGTTGGCAGATATTTCTGAAATAGCCACAGTGCTACATGGGGGTGAAAGCATTTCAAGCTGGCATAAGAAAGCAGACTTCTTTGACAATGTTGTTACAGCATTCAGTAAATGGAGGATTTAAATGAAAGTGTATATTTTTAGAGAGTGTAGTGGCACAAAGGCTATTATTTGGGTATTCTACAGAGGGATATTATTGAATGTGTTACTTTGGTACAAAAACTAGGCACAAAGTGGAGAGTAAGAATTACTGAAAAATTGCAGATAGCACTGAGTGACCCACCAACAACATCCTGTTTTTGATACGCATTACTCTAGAGACCTGTGCTGCAGAGCAGTCTGACATGCACATAGCTGAGATGGTGAAACATGCAATGTGGAACTAAGAGATAGTAAGACTATATGTAGTTTTATTGTATTCTTCAACAAACTACCTGCTCTCTTGAATCTTGAAAAGGATTTCTAAGGAAAACCAAACTGTTCCTCAGAGTTTTTTCTCAATTTTTTATTCTAATGGTAAAAGTAACTTACTTTTAAGATACATGTATATTCATGTACAAGTGCACATGTGTATGTTTAGATTACCACATTTATGTATATAAGTGGAAAAAAGATGTCAGTTCAGTTTTTCAATCTAAGTAGAATTTGTTTGAAACTAAAACACTAACCCTCACTGAAGGTAAGTACAGTCATAAAAGAAAGTACTAAAATACGGATCAAAGTGCATAATGCTTATAAACTCTTGTACCAAAATGAAAAACTAGTTTTAAGAAGTTATTCAGAGGGCTGGGGCTGGGACTCAGTGGTAGAGCGCTTGCCTCGCATGCATGAGGCACTGGGTTCGATCCTCAGCACCACATTAAAATAAATAAATAAAATGAAGATATTGCATCCATCTACAACTAAAAAAAATTTTAAACAAAAGTTATTCAGAAGCCTTGCTGTTTTAAAAACCAGAAGTATTTCAAAGAATTATTCCTAACAATCATGAATTTCCCCATTTACTTGTGAAGGAATAAAAATTTTAGAAAATTGCAATGGCTGCATTTCACAATACTTCCTACCTATTAACCTATATTACTGTACTCCAAAAAGAGTAAAACTGGGAGAGAAAACTGCAAAGTGCATTGATGTAACAGCTAAAGTAGAGGTGGTTCTTAGTGTTCCACGACACAGTCCTAATCTTGCCAGTTATGCATTTTTATAATTGCCTTTCTGACAATGTCTTAGCAGTTAAGATGTCAATTGCTATTTACTATTTTTAAAAATGGTTCTACTGGATGCAGTGGGGTGAGGGGATCGTTTTACTGGCCAGGTATGGTGGTGCATACCTGTAATCCTAGCTACACAGGAGGCTGAGGCAGGAAGATTGCAAGTTGGAAGGAGCCTGGATAATTTAGTGAGACCTGTCTCAAAGTCTGGGGATGTAGCTCAGTGGTAGGTAGAACACCATTGGTTCCAAACCCTGATATCACACAAATGCTACTACTGAAATCAGCCCATATGATCAAAAAGCCAAATATATTTTCCTTTGAATTGGATGTGAGAAGTACAATTTTTATAACAGTATTATTTTTCCTGGTTTAATTCTAATAGGATGTCATGCCAGTTTCATGTGATTAGCAAAAATTTCTTTCTCTGCCGCTTCCTCTTAAAGTATTAGGAACTTTTGACTTTAGTCTGACAGGGGTAGAGGCCAAGAAAGGCTTTTCTGGAGAAGTGATGCCTAAGGTGCTAGCCATAGTCTTAATTTTGCAAAGTGAAAAAGAATATTCTGGGCAAAGAGAAAAGCGTGGCACTAGCCTTAGGGCTAGAGGAAGCATATTCCATAGGAAGTATTGAAGCCCTGGGAGGGAGGTAGAGAGTGGTGGAGGAGCTATAAAGGAGTCAGAGACACTGCAGGAATACCTGAAGAGAGGAGTGTTGGGGGAAGAGCTTCCAGAAAGAATAAATACTAGCAAATGTTACCAAGGGGAGAAACAACAAGAATTAGAAAGTGTTATTAGATTTAGTAGCACAGTAGGATTATGGGTAACGTTATCAAGAGCAATTTTAATGGAGTGATAAGGGACTAAAACTAGAATAGAATGGATTTAGGATGAGTCTGAAAAAGTTGACTTAAAGAGGAGAGTTTGGTAGCTGGTGGGAGGTAGAGAATTGAGGGAAAATATTTTTTCTGTATTTATGAGAGAGACTTACACGCAGTTAAAAGCTGTGGGAATTAAAAGAAGGAAGATGGGTCTCAATGGTAGGGTGTTTGCCTAGCGTGTACAAGGCCCTGGGTTCAGTTGTCAGCCCCACAGTTATCCTCTAGGAACTAGAAGGAGCAGGTGGATGCAAATGTAGGCAAGTTATATGGTTTGTTTTCTCTGTGAAGTAGTTTGTTTTCTCTTTTATTTGCAGAGTTAAGAAGAGGCTGGGTGGGTTGGGGTCTAGAGTAGAGGAGGAAGTAAGAGTGAGGGCCCATTTGAATTTGCTTTTCATGATTTTTTAGTGGATCATATTGGCCCTATTTTGTGACTAGGGTTTGGTGACACAGGTATGGGCTGGGGATGTAGCTCACCAGTCAAGTGCCTCTGAGTTTAATTCCCAGTACCACAAAAACAAAACAAAAAACCAAGAGTTGCCATATTAGCCAGTAATTCTTCTAGCCATCTACACAAATTAAATATTACATACAGAAATGGAGAAAAAAATGCATGCAGGATTGTTTTTCTCAGTTAAATTTAGTCTCATAGCAAGAATGTTGTTAAAATGACAAACCATGGGATGAAAGCTTAATGAGGAGAAATGAAAGAAAAGGGCCAACAGACTGGGCAAAATATACGTAAAGGGGATATAGTTGAATTTGGGATTCCTCTGTCGTTTTACTTTGGTTGTAGGAATTAAACCCAGGGCCTTACGATGGAGTTGCATTTTTAAAAATGGAGATACAATTCTCATACTATAAAATTCACCCTTTTTTAAAAAAAATTTTTAGTTGATGGACCTTTATTTTTTTTATTTATTTATATGTGGTGCTGAGAATCGAACCCAGTGCCTCACGCATGCTTAGGCAAGCGCTCTACCACTGAGCCAGAACCCTAGCCCTAAAATTCACCCTTTTGAGGTGTGTGTTCAAGTGATTTTTAATCTTTTCCGTTGTTCAGCTGTCACCATTATCTAATTCCAAAACATTTTTGCCTACTCCCTGCCCCCCGGTGAGTTACTCCCCATTTCCTGGCAATCACTAATCTACTTTCTATATCTACTGATTTGCCTATTCTGTATATCTCATATAAGTGAATCATGTAATATGTGGCCATTTGTATCTATCATCTTTCACTGAATATAATGTTTATAAGGTTTCCTCCATGTTATAGCATGTTTCAGGACTTTCATGGCACAGTAACAGTCCATTTTATGGACATATACACCACATTCATGGGTTTTTCATCAGTTGATGGACATTTGGGTTGTCACTTTTTTTACTGTTAGTGCTGCTCTGAACATTTCTGTATGTAATATTTAATTTGTGTAGATGGCTAGAAGAATTACTGGCTAATATGGCAACTCTTGGTTTTTTGTTTTGTTTTTGTGGTACTGGGAATTAAACTCAGAGGCACTTGACTACTGAGCTATATCCCCATCCCTTTTGAGAGAAGGTCTTGCTAGGTTGTTAAGGATGACCTCAAACTTGGAATCTTACTGCCTTAGCCTGAGTAGCTGGGATTAAAAGTGTGTGCCCTTGTGGTACTTAACATTTTTGAGGAAGTGCCAAGCTGTCTTCCACAATAGGCGGATCATTTTACATTCTCACCAGCAATGTGTGAGGGTTCCCGTTTTTGTGTATCCTTACCAATAGTTTGTTACAACCATCTTAGTGGGTGTGTTTGGATATTTTTATAAAACTTATTTAAATACATGAATTTGTTTCATACAAAATATGACCATTATAGACTAAAGAACCCCAGTTGGCTCCTATGCCTTATATGAAAGAAATAGTTTTCAGTTTGGAATGTATTTTTCCTACAATTTTAGAAATTGTCAATGTAAACCAGAGTACAGTGGTAATTGCCTATAGTCCCAGCTAGATGTGAGACTGAGGCAAGAGGATTGCTTGAGCCTAGGAGTTAAAAGACTGGCCTGAGGAACATAGTGAGATGTCATCTCAAGGAAAGAAATTCTCAGTGTAGTCTCTTTACATTAATCCAACAGTTTTTATAGACACACTATAATGATAAAGTTTTTTCCTTTCCAACCTCTAATTATAGAATGTGAAATCCTTTAAAAATGTCCCTGGCAACCACTAATAAATATTAATAAAATACAAACAAGCAGATTACCTAAATACCTTTAAACGTTTATTGTCCTATATGATTTTTAAAATTATAGCCCTTGCTAGGTGCAGTGGCATATGATCACAACTTGGGATGCTGAGGCAGGAGGATTACAAGTTCAAGGCCAGCCTGGGCAAGTTAGAGGCCCTATCTCAAAATAAGAAAAAGGGCCATTAGAAGCATCAGTGGTACAGCATCCCTGGGTTCAGTCCCCATTACTCTTCCCCACCCCCATTACAGCTCTTGATCTTCATGTAATAAAACAATAGCAGTAAAACTAATATTTTCTTGTCCGTAGTGCCTGGCTATCTGGCTATGAAAACCCTGTAGTGTCTCGAATTAATATGAGAATACAAGATCTAACAGGACTAGATGTTTCCACAGCAGAGGAATTACAGGTAGGTAATCAAGTTATTTTTATAGTTCTTCAAGAGAGATTTTGGATGAGAACTTTGGACACTGAACAGGCAGTCCTTTATTTGTATGATAGTTGGGAACTGTAAAAAGTAACCCTGTTGCCCGAAACCATGCAATGTGATTTTAATAATCTATGGGAGAAATGATGGTTCTGTGACCTTTGAATTTTGTCAAAACACAAAATAATGTTGAATATGAATGTACAAGGAAATAGAGCATGTGACACTTAAGATTTTTTTCATTCCCAGTTTGTCAGGTAGCCACTATGAATTTTGACTTTTTAAAAATTAATTTTAAAATTGAAATGTAATTCACATACCATAAGATTTTCACATGGTTGTAAAACTACCACCATGATCAAATTCCAGAAATTTTCATCATCCTAGCAAGAAACGCTATCCTTTAAACAGTAATACCATATTCCCCCTCCCTGAGCCCCCGGCAACCACTAGTTTTCTGTCTCTGAATTTGCTTTTTCTAGGTCTTATATATAAGTGGAATCATCTAATATGTGACCTTTTGTATCTCACTTCTTTCACTGTTATTTTCAAGGTTCATTCGTGTGGAAGCATGTATCAGTCTTTTATTCCTTTATATGGCACAATATTCCATTTTGTAGGTATAATACATTTTATGTATCTGTTCATCACTTAATGGACATTTGGTTGTTTCTGCTTTTTGCTATTATGAATAACTGCAGTGACCATTTCATGTATAGACATTTTTTTTAATATTTATTTTTTAGTTGTAGGCAAACAGAATATCTTTATTTTTGTGCTGAGGATCGAACCCAGCACCTCACGTGTGCCAGGCGAGCACGCTACCACTGTGCCATAACCCCAGCCCCTCATGTATAGACATTTTAAATCCTTTTGGTTATATGCCTAGGAGTAGACCTGCTGGCTCATATGGTAATATTTTTTGTTCTTAATTATACATGACAGTAGAATGTATTTTGACATATCATACATGTAGTATAACTTCCCATTTTTTGTGGTTGTATATTCATATATGAAAGTTATGTCGGATTAATTCCACTGTTGGTCCTATTCCCCCTCCCTTTTGCACATTCCTCCCTGTCCAATTCAGTGAACCTCCCCTCTTCCCCACCCTCTATTGTGAGTCAGCATCTGCACATCAGAACATTTGGCCTTGGTTTTTTGGGACTGGCTTATTTCACTTAGCATGATAGCCTCCAGTTCCATCCATTTACTGGCAAATACCATAATTTCATTCTTTTTTATGGTTGAGTAATATTCCATCGTGTAGATATTCTTTATCCATTTATCTGTTGAAGGGCACCTAGGTTGGTTCTATAGCTTAGCTATTGTGAATTGAGCTGCTATAAACATCAGTGTAGCTGCATCACTATAGTATGCTGATTTTAAGTCCTTTAGGTATATGCAGAGATGTTGGATAACTGGGTCAAATGGTGGTTATATTTCAAATTTTCTGAGCAATCTCCATACTGCTTTCCAGAGTGGTTAACATTTGGGAATCTACCATTTTATGATCTCACTAACCGTATATGAGAGTTCCAGTTTCTTCACAACCGTAACAGTTGGTATTGTCCAGTTTTTTTTTTTTAGCACAGGTATCCTAATGAGTTTGAAGTACTGTCTCATGTTTTTGTTTGCATATTCTTGCTGGCTAACGATAATGAACATCTTTATTTTCTTTGGAAAAAAGATGTCAATTTAAATCTGTTGCCCATGTTCAGATTGAATGTTTGTCAAGTGTTCTTTATATATTCTGGCTGCTGGACCCTTATCAGATGTGGTTTACAAATATTTGCTCCCATTCTGTGAATTGTTTTCACTTTCATGGTATGCACTGGCACAAATGTTTCTAATTTTGATAAAATCTGATTTGTCAGGGTTTTTTGCTGTTTATGCCTTTAGGTGTCTAAGAAACTATTGTGTAATCCAAGGTTACAAAGATTTACATTTATGCATTCATCTAGGAGTTGTGTAATTTTCAGTACTGGAGACTGAACCCTTGCCTTGTAGATATTAAGCATACACTGAGGTTAGGAATTTTACAGTTTTCTTCCATTCAGGTCTTTGGTTTTAAATTAAGAATTAAAGTGTTACGTTTCTTTGTAAAAACTTAGCAAGAATCATTTGAATAATACTTTAAATTTTATTTGCAATTATAGTGTAAGCATCTTTTCTGTGCATAATGTCATACTTCTAAGTTGGGAGACACTTCTGACATTTTATCCTTTGTGCTTTAGTGTTATGAAATCTGAGGGCTTGTCCATTGTAACAGATGTCCCCTGGACATCCTCATTCTTTTTATCACACTTTCTTCACAATAATAAATTTCTCTGGCTGCCTATCTAGAGTCTCAAGCAACAATGTAAATATTTCCTTTATCTGTTACCTCTGTATCTCCACTTTTTTTTCCAGTACCAGGAATTGAACTCAGGGGCACTTAACCACTGAGCCCCAGCCCTAACTTGTATTTTATTTAAAATGAGACAGGGTCTCTCTGAGTTGCTTAGGGCCTCTGTTGCTGAGGCTGGCTTTAAACTCACAATCCTCCTGCCTCAGCCTCCTGAGCTGCTAGGATTACAGGTGTGTGCCACTGTGCCTGGCTCTCCACTTATATTTGATTTTTCACTTCTAGCATTATTGCTTTTCATTTCTTTGCTGTGCTTTCATATTAGTTCCCTCTTCCCCTTCTCCATTTTTGTAAAATGTCACATGGATGATAAGTGACACAATTACATGCCTTGCTATCTGTGCATGAACTGAGTATACCAGATGTACAGTGACCAGTCACTGACAGCTTTTGAAAGAGCTGATGTGATTGGCTGTTAATCATGATGTGTAGCTTTTATTTTACATAGTTACTTGTGGACTGAAGAACTAGCAGCAAAGTTTGGACTTTATGCAATTACAGCTAATATACCATGACAACTGAAATTTGAATTGTGTTTTAGGGGCCTGATATAAACTAATCCATGGTAACTGATTTATGCATATTAGAACTGTGCAAAGCAGAACTACCTATATTTATATTTGCTTAAATTATTATTTATTCCCTGGTTGTCATCTGATTATTAAAAACACTGTCTTTTCTGTTTTTATTCTAACCTACATAACCTTTACAACCTCTTTCAAACTAATTAGTACATTTCTAACTTAACAGATTGATCCACCTACTTACAACAAAACAAAACGTCCAGAATAATTTTCATGACTTGCACTTTCTGAGGGCAGTGCTCCTATGATCTCCTGTTTTGTCAGCAACACTCTTAGTTACATTCTCCTTTGATTTTGTCGGCATCTTATGTTGTGATGGAGGGAATTAGGAAGGCATTTTCCAAGTGAAAAACAGATTGTAAATAGGAGAGCTGGAACTTAAAAATCAGATCAAATATCTCATTTCCTTCTTTCTCACATTGGAATGAAATTGTTGGGACCTTTCAGCGGGAATGACTAAATTAGTGTGGACTTTTTCCCATTTTTACCTTAGCAAAGAAAAAATATTCAAGAAAAGGGATTTTTATTAAAGCACATTGGGATTTGCCAACATTTGGGGGCTTTGAGAAACTTTTTCCTTTGAAATTTAAATTTTAAAAAAAGTATTTGTGAAAATAAACAGCAATCTCAATTTTAGTTTAAATTATGTATGAGGAAAAAACATGTCTCTCAAACGTTTGCTAAAGAAAAGCACATTAAGGTTTTAAAAATAGGAATGAAAAACTAGGGATAGCTACTATGTTCTATTTTCTTTGGAACTCTCATTGACTTTAAATACTTTTTCATTTCTCTTGAAGTTCTTAACCATATAAGAGGCCAAAATAGGGCTTACAAAATTTTTTTTAAAGCATTAAGGTTGACAGTTCTTTCATTCATACTTTGTTTCTTCAGGTTGCAAATTATGGAGTTGGAGGACAATATGAACCCCATTTTGACTTTGCACGGGTAAGTAAAAGACCTAACAAATCCACTGAAGCTTGGGTGTTAAAGACAAAGGCTGACTTCAAGGGAGGATCATTGGGTTAGGTAGGTATAGGAACCACTGCAATCTGGTTTTCAGTGAGGGAGAGCTTAACTCCAAATACACTAAGGAAAAGTGGGAATTTATCTCCACAAGTAGAAAATTACAGAAGAGGTAAGAGGGGATTCTTGCTGCAGAAAGGGAAGGGGGATCATACTTGGAGGATAAGATGGGGAATCCTGGCTAAACTAAATTTAGCAGGATTCTTGCTTAAACTGGAAAATGCAGAGGTGAAGACAGGGTCTAGTTGAAAAGAGACTTTGGAGAGATCTGAATAGAGTTGGTCAAGAAAAGAATATCAACCTGTTGATTCTGTTAGTTTAGTGTTATTAAACCCATAGCAAATATATACTCTGCAAGGCCTTTTTAGCAGTAAAAAACACCTTAGATACTTGGTTAAGTGCATTGGTAAGCTTGGGAGAAAGTAAAGGATATTCCCAAAGGCAAACTGAATGAAGACACCTAGAGACCAAAATTAGACAAAGGAGGCAGAAAAGCTGATGCTAGAGGCACATACCTCCAAGAACCCAGAGCTTTGTAGATTACCAGCTCTGTGAGAGGACCTGCCACAATAAGAGCTGCTGTACCTGAAACTCATGCATCACACCTAAATCTCCAGGACTACACATTTCAAAGAAGGAAAGAATCAGTTTGAAAATGATCCATGTTGGCTGGGGTGGGAAGCTGCTTCTAGAAGTTTTAAAGCATAGGCCTACCCTCACATGAATCTGGGATTTGAGTTTTTACTACTCTGGAAAACAGATTATTCAGCTTGGTGGCACTTCTGCCACTCTTGGATGTGGCAGAAACAAATCCATATTCTACCTAGAGAGGGACAATCTTCATTGTAGCACTTAAACATGGACTCATTTTTAAAAATCACTAACTGGAGCCGGGTACGGTGGCACATGTTATAATCCCAGCACTTTGGGAGGCTGAGACAGGAGAATCACAAGTTCAAAGCCAACCTCAGCAACGGCGAGGCACTAAGCAACTCAGTAAGACCCTGTCTCTACATAAAACACAAAATAGGGCTGGAAATGTGAGTCGGTGGCCAAGTGCCCCTGAGTTCAATCCTCAGCACCAAAAAAAAAAGACACTGTTGGTAAGACCAAGGCAACTGACAGACATGCCCAGGATTTTAGATACTAAAATTCATCAGATATATAATGTAAAATACTTACAATATTTAATGGACAAAAATAATTGAGAATTAAATTTTAATGGCTAAGTTCAAAACAAACAAATGAAGTGAATTGGCCAATAGATCTGAAGCAATTGCATGAATGCATTTTGAAACAGGAAAATAAACAACAGAGGCCAGGCACAGTGATGTGTGTCTATAGTCCTAGTTGCTTGAAGCTGAGGATCACTTGAGCTCAGCAATTCCAGAGCAGTCTGGAAGCAACATAGTAAGACCCTGTCTCAAACCAAAGAATGTGAAAGATATAGAGAGACTCGAAAGCTTAGAAGATAAGTAATAATAATAAAGCAGTTTATAAAATGTTTGTGCTGCTTGCCAAGTACTCTTGGTTTAAGGCTAATAAATGCTGGTTACTTTTAATATATTCAGCTTTAAAGTATAACATTACCGAATCTTGATTTAATCTTTATTATAATGACAAAATTCTAAGGAATGTGCCCCATGTATTCACTACTGGCTTAATCCCAGAATCCTGGGCCTCTTTTCTATGGAGACATGTAAAGTCTGTTTTCCTTTTATTTTCAGTTATTGATGGTGTAGAAACCTATACAGTTGAAGCCTTGGCATTACAAAACTCAGTTGTATCTTTTTAACTTTTTAATTATTGATTCATAGGAAGTAGCAAAATACATTCAGGGAGGGCCCATGTACCCCTCATCCAGCCTCCCCCACTGTTAATATCTTGCATAACTTTAGTACTGTCAAATATCCAAACCTAGAATTTGGCATTAATGCATCCACCAACTGCATTCATATTTTACCAGTTATATTTGTACTTGTTTCTGTGTGTGGTTCTGTGCAGTTTTAACACATGGTGTAACTATGTAATTACCACCACAGTCAAGATGCATCACAGCAATGTTCCCTTACAGTACTGCTCTATAGATACATAGAAACTTTCTCTTCCCATTCCTAACTGCTGATAACCAATAATCTGTCCATAAATGTTATATTAATGAAACCATACAGAATGTATCCTTTTGAGATTGTTTACTAAGTATAATTCCCTTGTGGCACACATCAGTACCATAGCATAGATGTACTTCAGTTTACCCATTCACCCATTGAAGAATATTTGAATTGTTTTCAATTTTTGGTTATTACAAATAAAGATGTGTGAAAGGTACATTTTCATAAATGCCAAGAGATTTATGTATTTTAATTTAGATTTAAAAGTCTCCAACCTGATTAGTGTTGATTATCCAAAATAAAGACAATCAGAATGCAGTTAAGTATTTGAGGGGGTTATAAGCTGAAAGTCAATCTGTGTAAATTTTTTATCCACACAGAATAAACTTTATGAATGTAGCTAAGAGGTAGCTGTCATGTCTTTTAAATAATCTATGATCATTTTAATGCTGGCTACTATTCTTTAGGCTAACATCTGTTCCCTCTCCCAATGATTTTGTTGAAAGTACCAGTGTACAAGCTGAATCAATAGATAAATTGAGCAGGTGATGTTGTGATGTCCATAAGCATAAGGAAACATTTGGCATATCATTCAGCTTATTAATACTGATGTTCAATTACCATTAGAATATTTCCATCATCGAGTTCATTGTTGTATTCACAGAAGGATGAACCAGATGCTTTCAAAGAGCTGGGGACAGGAAACAGAATTGCTACGTGGCTATTTTATGTAAGTTATAGCTAAATTTAAGTCGGGATTTGATCACGTGACACTTAGGTATGCTCAGCTAAGTTTGTTCAGCATAGTTCTATTTAGCATCCTAAAATTTTTACAGTTAACTTTTTCAGTTTGTAATACAGATGTTCAATGTAGAAATTTGAAAAATATTTGAGTATGAACCAAATAAATTTTTAATGGGACTGTTTTATCATATATAATTAATATATGTAAAAGCCCATATATTCACATATTTTAGTAAACTCTTCTGATGTGATACTTCAATAAAAGTACACACATTAAGTATATATCTTGGTAATTTTTCACAAAGTGAACACATCTAGTAACTGGTACCCAGATCAAATAGCACATTATGGTACTCCAAAAGCTGTATCAGCAGTAAACTCTGACATTGTTGAAGTTTCAAAACACTGATCTTTTAAAAACATTTTTATATTCATACATGTAAAATGGAAGTGGTATGTGTGATATGGGGGATCAAACCAAGGGCTACCATAAAGCTACATCCCCAACCCCATAATTAAGGTTCAGTCATATTCTGCTTTTCTATTGTTGCATAACAGATCACCCCAAAACTAAGTGGTTTAAAATATGTCCTTTTAGGGGCTGGGATTGTGGCTCAGTGGTAGAGCGCTTGCCTCGCATGTGTGAGGCACTGGGTTCAATCCTCAGCACCACATATAAATAAATCAATAAAGATATTGTGTCCACCTACAACTAAAAAATATTAAAAAAAAAAAAGTCCTTTTAATATTATCTCATGGTTATGAGGTTGACTTGGCTCAACTCATGGTTCCTGCTCTAGGTTTCTCATATGTTTGCAGTCAGCTGTTTGAGGTTGAAACTTGCTGTTGGACAGCATACCTCAGTTCTAGCCAATCCATGTGACCTGTGCTTCTTCACAGCATGGTGTCTGGATTGCAAGCATCCCAAAAGAACAATGCAAAAGTACAAGGCATTTTTATAACCTACCCTCAGACGTTGTACAGTGTAATAAGTAATTTTTGCTGTGTGAATTGAAGCAGTCACAAAGCTCTGCCCAGCTTCAAGGTGAAGGAATATAGGTTTGACCACTTGATGTGTCAATGTCATATAAAGAGAATGTAGGGGCTGTCAGTATAGCATGCATAAGACCCAAGGTTCAATCTCAGGCACTGCCCAAAACAAACATATAGAATGAAACACATTGTGATGTATTATATTTGGAAAACACAATTTACTACAAGGCTATGATCTTTAATTTTAAAGAAGTGTTTTATAACTAGACTTAAATTTCCATCTCTTACCCTTATTAGACTTTTATGGAACTATCTTTGCTATCTGTAGTATCTCACTCCCTACCAATGTCTGTCTCTGCTCAGTCTATTTTCTTCCTCTCCCCCTACCTCTCTATTCCACCTTCTCACCCTCTTAACTCCATCTAGTTTCTGAAGGGAGGTAAGGTACATTACTAAGTTTCATGTAAAATAGAGAAATATCAAAAAAGGAAAACCAGGAGAGAAACTGGTACAGTATGATTTTATGCTGTGAAAACTTGTATGCTCTCTAGGAGTGAGCTCTCCATAGAGGTTTATCTATGTATCTTCCACTCACTAAATTGTAGTTATTTATATTTCTCTTAGGTTAAGCATCATACTTATTTTTAGATGTTTTAGAGCCATTTGTGTTTCCTTAGTTTCTGGGTTTGTTTCTCATATGTCTGCTTTATGAATATTGATGTTATTATTTGGTCTATTAGATTATTTTTTCCTTAAAGTATACACTCTTCATGTTTTTCTAAATTAGTATTTACATAGAAGAAATGAATACTATTTCCAGGTAGGCCACATAACAATACTTGTTTTTCCTGTCATGTGCAACTTTTAAATATCTCCAAGGTTGATTCTCATTGCTTAAGAGATTAGCACTTCATTATTACACATTTATTTTTGTGAAATACCCTTCATTAATACTTTACCTTGATGTAGTCTGTATATTTTGGGGGGCTATATTGCCCCCCCAAATCTTCGTATTTATAAGTCTTGTTTTAGATAAACATACTAGACATTAGGTTTTGCTTTATGATAACAAAAGTCTATACATTGTGTTGCTTTAAAAATCTTCACTATATAATCTATATTTCCTTTACCTTATTTTGGTGCATGTGCTTGTGAATTTGAAAGGTTTGTTTTTAATTCTAGGTTTCCTTCATGACTGACTTTGTATAATCCTTTCATTTTCTAATTTTTAAAAATGATAAAGCTGACTTGTTTTTCAGTGTTTAAATTTTATTTAAAGAAATATTTGAGTACCAACCGTTATTGAGTTACTATTCTAGAAGCTAAAGATCAGTAGTGCAAATGACATTGTTGTCTTCATGGAGATTACATGTTAATGCAATAAAATAGATATTTATGCCTACTACTTGATTTATTGATTTTAAGTCATTTCATTTTCCCTCTGGATATAAAAGTGCTTATCTTAAATTATATCCCCATCCTGACCGTTAAACATTCTTTTGTAGCTTTTTCCTGAGTAGCATGGAAAGCCCAGCTTTGTAAATAGGAATCTATGTCCCCAGTGGCATGTTTTACTTCAGTCTAACATTTCTGATGATGCCCTCTTGTCCCTTGTAGATGAGTGATGTGTCTGCAGGAGGAGCCACTGTTTTTCCTGAAGTAGGAGCTAGTGTTTGGCCCAAAAAAGTAAGCTGGGTTTGTTATGGGGATTCTGTTTTTGTCTGCTTTTCCTCTGAGGAAGAGAAACACCTGTATTTCATGGTCTAATTGTCAAACTTTTATCGGTAGTATCCTTTAAGGGCTACATTATCTCTAGATTTATGGCACACATTACTTTGAGGTACTTAGAGGTGAGTAACAGTAACAACCAGAGATTGGTATTTAAAAGTTCTCAGACATTTTTTCCTCTTCACATTGCTATTACTAGATTCATTTTGTTTTGGTAAATATTCTTCTCATCAAGAAGCTTTGTGGGGGGCTGGGGTTATGGCGCAGTGGTAGCGTGCTCGCTTAGCATGTGAAAGGCACTGGGATCGATTCTCAGCACCACATAAAAATAAAATAAAGATATTCTGTCCACCTACAACTAAAAAAATAAATATTAAAAAAAAGAAGGTAAAAGAAATGTATAAAAATAAACAGACAAGAACCCAACAATAAAGAGAAAGTGATAACCTGGCATTTTTTTTGAACTGTTTCCCACAGGGAACTGCTGTTTTCTGGTATAATCTGTTTGCCAGTGGAGAAGGAGATTACAGTACACGGCATGCAGCTTGTCCAGTGCTAGTTGGAAACAAATGGGGTAAATATTTCTTGTATTCCATGAAAAGAATGTCTCATTAGGAAATTTTCAACCTACACCTTAAAACAAAAATACCTCCTCCCATAGATTTGCTTTATATGACTAGCATTGTATGGGATTCAACCAGGTAAGTCCTTGATCTTAATATAAATTTTCATATCAGAATTTTTTTTTTTGGTACTAGAGATTGAACTCAGGGGCACTCGACCACTGAGCCACATCCCCAGCCCTATTTTGTGCTTTATGTAGAGACAGGGTCTCACTGAGTTGCTCAGCGCCTCGCCATTGCTGAGGCTGGCTTTGAACTCACGATTCTCCTGTCTCAGCCTCCCTAAGTGCTGGGATTACAGATTTGCACCACCACGCCCGGCTCATACCAGAATTTTGATGACAGATATTTTTAACTCCATTTCCACCTGTTCTTCCAAGAAACATTGACTCAAAGTTGAATACAACATCTTCCCCTTAGAAGATTTACAGTCTAATTTATGAATTATTAGGATTGTGCTGTACACATTAATACAAAGATGTAAGCAAGATGGTGACTTCCTAAGTTTGGGAAGCCTTCAAGACAGGATAGTAGTTTTTCAAGCATGTCATGTGAGGCTAGAGTAGTACCTATGGTATAAAACAAAGAGGCACTCCTGGAGGAGGACCATGGAAGTACAGGGGTTGCCCATTTTAGAAAAAGGGTAAAAAAAAAAACCCAAAAAACCAGTTGAATTAATGTATATTAACCCCATATTTTCATTTCAATGTGTCAGTGCTCACTTATGTCTCTAAGAGATAGAAAGATTAATTCCTGATAAACACCTCACTTCTTAAATTGGCAATGGTGAAGTGAAAGCCTGACCTAAAGCAGAAGGGTTAGGGAACAAATAGATTCAAGAGACATAAGTTACAGTTTGATGAATAATAATCAAATTCAGGGATGGTTAAGGTACCTAGTTTATAATACTGGAGATGAAGGAGAAAATTTCTTTGGGATGTATTGTTAAAAATTATCTTGGAACCAAAGCAGATTAATGAGTACAAAATAGTAGTGATTGATCAGTTACTCTTCTAGATTAGAGTTTGCATTCATTTTTATTTTGGATGTCATACTTTGAAAGGTAAAACAATGTCCTGTTCTGTCTGAATCCCATCTGTGTCTCATTTCAAGCCTCACATTGGAAGCTTTAGGAAATGCACGTAGACTCAAATATACACACATACAAATACATAACAAAATCGTGTGTTTCCAGGTCAAGTGTTACCTGGTTTTGGTCTTGAACTCCTTGTTGAAGTCCTTGTTGAAACTTTGTTACAAACCAGCTTTTAGAAGGGAAGAAAATTTATTTTTTTCTCTTTCACAGTATCCAATAAATGGCTCCATGAACGTGGACAAGAATTTCGAAGACCGTGTACCTTGTCAGAATTGGAATGACAAAACAGGCTTCTCTTTCCATTCCTATTGTTGTACTCTAATGTCTGATACACAGTTCCTAGTCTTAACCTTCAAGAGTTTACAATTGACTAACACTCCATGATTGATTCAGTCATGAACCTCATCCCGTGTTTCATCTGTGGACAATCACTTTGTGGGTTTTTTCTTTTAAAATAGTAAATCACCACATTGTATAGAATTTAAAGTTCAGTTGATATCACAGGAAATGAGGCAAAGTTAAAAATGAGGAATTTTAAATTTTATGTCATATTTTAAAGGATTTTTTGGCAGGATAAAATATAATTTAAACATTGTGATTTTAATATTCCACTCTATCTCCGTTGTTGGGTTAGGCCAGAGCAAATGCCTTACAGTGTTATACTAACCAAGTCTTCCTGTTTATTTTCTGAATCTGCTTGAACTATAGTAATAAACTAGGACTCTAATCTGAGTTCTAGATGTTTGCCCCCTCCATACACTATTCAAAGCTGTTAAGTTTTTAAAGAAAATGTATTTTGCCAATGCCCCTCTTTTCTCATAGCTCCCCTGTGGTGAATTAAAATACTTAAGTTTTTTTTAACAGAAAGTCTTCCATAACACTAGGTATTTTTAACAAAAATGCTCATGAGTTTGTCTTTTTCTTAAATGCCTTTTTTTTCCAGAAATTTTGTTGTTTCTTAGTGCCAGTACCTTGCTGCTTATTCCTACTACAGCAAGGTGGTGATATTGGCATTCTGATTAAATATTGTGCCTTATAAGACTGGAAGTTTAAAAATGTACAGGTCCTTTCAATGAGGGAATTGATTTTTTTTTAAAAATCTTTCTTAAAAAACCAAAATGTTTTTTAAAAATTCTGAAATGTGTTGTGACAACAATGACCTATTTATGATCTTAAATTTTTTAAATGTTTGTTTTCTGTGTATTTTTTATATTTAAATCTGAACGTCTGATAAAGCAATAATGGGCTAATTATAATTTGTCACCTCTTTAATACACAGGATTTAGATTTATACTCTTGGTTTTCACTTACACTGATAACACACTTATAGAGAAACTCTGATAACACACTTATAGAAAAACTCAGAAGTTTCAGATATTTAATCAATCAAATGTGTTTCCATTAGGCTGGGGGTTATAAGAGCTTGCCTAGTATGCACAAGGCCCTGGGTTTGATATCCCCAAAACAAAATAGAGCTCTGCTTTGTTTATGGGGTTATTACATTAATGGTACTTAAGGCTTTCTCCTATTCAGAAATAGGGTGTGATAGAGTAAAGCTGTGAACTTATGTTAATTGACCCTGACTTTTTACATTACTTGTGGTGAATCCTGGTTCCTTATCTTTATGCATTTTGAACATGTAAGGAAGGTTTTGGTTTAAGTCTGTGGGAAAGCAGCTATTTTTACGTGTGTATAAAATGAACTACAGAGTTCTTTCTCTCAGCTACCCTCTGTTCCACCCCAAGTATTTTAGCCAAAAATATTAAGTTCAGCACTTTCATTCACTCGACTTCTGCAACCATAGTTTTTGGTTTTGGCTGGGGATGTACCTCAGTGGTAGAGCACATACTTATTAGCATAAGTGAGATCCAGAACAACAAAAATTTTTAGGTTAGAAGCAACAAATTCAAAAGGATAGAAATAAAATAGGTGTTCAGAGCATAGAAAATAAAATTGATTGCCATTATGTGTTTTAGCAAGTAAAATAACTTTTAAAATTAAGTTGCATATTCCATGACCTATTACAAATCTCATTATATTCACCCAGAATCCCACATGGGGATTGGTAAACTCCTTTCAGAGTTAAGTCTTACAGAACCCTCCACAGTTTCATAAATATCAGCGATTATTCCTTCCAGGGAAAAAATAGGAAGCCTGGGGTCCAGATCTGTTATTTTGTTTTTTCTTTTTCTGTAAATGCTGACCTTTCAGATTAATGAGCTGAACACTTCTGAAAATGTGTAAACTGGTTTCCTCACCAACCCTAGGCCTATCCTTTAAATTTAGAAGTGTCATTGTTAATGGACATATCCACCAGAATATCCTAAACAGCAGGATATGTGAATGTGGTAGCTAGTTAAAAGAAGAGTGAGGCCACTGTAGGATTCTTTGGCTAAATGATAAATACAATGATGAAAGAAGCAATCAACCATCTACTTCAGTAAAAATAGTAAGATGGTTATTACTGTGTGAGAGGGTTGAGAAGTTATTGAAAGCAGTAAAATATGTAATTTATCAACTAATGTGTATATGAATGAAATCTTATTGCTAAGAGAAATCTGAATATCTATACATAGGCATGTATAGATCACTGTATGGAAGGCACAGGCCAGGTGTCTACTTATGCCCAGATAACTGAATAATGAACTTATGTGCCAGACATCATGGGCTAAATAAATAGTTGAATGGGAAACTTACAGTTGTAATAACACCAAAACACTTTCATGATTAACTGTAATCATTTGATCAAGAATAGATCATTGTGGGCTGGGGTTGTGGTTCAGTGGCAGAGAGCTTGCCTCGCACATCTGAGGCACTGGGTTCGATCCTCAGCACCATGTAAAATAAAATATATTGTGTCCATCTATAACTAAAAAATATTTTTTAAAATAATAGGTAATTGTGAAATAAAGATTGTGAGGAGAAAGCAGAATAGAAAAATTGATATTTTAATCTGATTAGCCAGCAACATAAAAACAAATCTCTCTTCTCTTGGTAGCACCTTTTCTACTGTGTTAAAGTAGGTGTTTTAGAAGGAATATTGAGTAAGCTAGAAAGGAGTGAATTATTAACATTGCAATACTATCAATTACCAGATCAAAATACAGATTTCATATTCTCCTAATGTCCTTGAATACTATCCTACCACTCTGATGGTATTTTGCAAAATCTAACCACAGTAGACAAGTTCTTGGCTGTCTACTTTAACTTTTGAGGGTTTTTAAGTTCATTTTCTATATAAACATTGCCTTCAGTTAAATATAAATTTTGACACAGGAAAACTGATAAGACAGCCTACTGTTAATGTTTTATAACTTATTAAATGTACAAGCACAGGGCTGGGATTGTGGCTCAGTGGTAGAGCGCTCGCCTCGCATGCGTGAGGCACTGCGTTCTATCCTTAGCACCACATGAAAATAAAGATATTGTGTCCATCTACAACTAAAAAAATATATTTAAAAAAATGTTCAAGCAGATGTTAAGAAAACCAGTAGAGTGGAAACTCTGGTTTCCTCACCAACCCTGGGCCTACCCTTTATCTTCTGCTTTTTGTGGCCTTCTTGAACTTACTTTGCAGTACTATTCTATTGAAATTAATTACACAAAGCAAGATAATCACAGATTAGATAAACTCGAAAACTTTCAAGGGAAAATTTCCTAAATTCTGTTGTTTGATCCTTCCAATTTCCTAATAGGCGTATTTATAATATAAATCTGTCTTAGGCTAAGCACCTTACAGAATTCAGAATAAAACATTTGAAATATAGTGACAGGCACTTTTACATTTCCGTGCTTTTTAGAGAGGATTGTTTGAAGTTAACCTTTTCTTAGAAAAGGAAATTCGCTTAAAATCCACAAAGAATCAATTATTACCCTATCTGCTTTAAAGTTAGTTGATCATCGCAAAGTAGGATTCATATGGGCTTAGATATTTAAATCATATATAAAATAACTACATAATGGTTAACTTCTAACAGGTATTAATTTTATCCATTGATGCCTATATAATATTGCCATTGTTTATTATGTAAGTTATTTCATCTTTTAAGATTAGTCTAATTTAATCATGTTCTATTTTTACTTTTAAAAGGCAAAAAAAAAAAAAATTGAAGTTCTGTGACATGAAACACCTTTTAGTCTTTTACTATGAGATAGAACTAAGTCCTAACTAAAAATAGTGCTGTCTTTCCCACATTCCCATTTTATTTCTTTAACTATAGGGGGAAATCTATGGAATATTCAAGTAACACAATAATAAAAGTGCTCTGAGTGTGATCTGCAGATGAGCTGCCATGGGATTTCCTATTGGTCTACATTGTGTTAAGGAGCTTACGTCAAAATCAAATTACATTAAGAACACAATTAGTGGGGCTAGGGCTGTGGCTCAGTGGTAGAGCGCTTGCCTAGCATGCATGAGGCACTGGGTTTGATCCTCAGCACCACATACCAATAGTAAATAAAATAAAGATCCAATAACTAAAAATAAAAATAAAAAAAAACAACACAATTAGTTCAGTTTTCTCCCCGACTAGCAAGACTTTCTAGATGAAGAAAGCAATGTGTTGTTTATATTGTGGAAAAAGTCCTTATTTCAGTGAAAACCATCACTTTTAAAGTAAAATTGCTCAATTCCCAGTTCCCTCCTTAATTTGGAGGGAACCAAGCAGGACTTATTTTCAATATTCCAACTTGTCTGGGAGCTGTCTAAAGGACTAGTCTGTTTCACCTAACTTGGAGCTCACAGGAAGAAAGGAAACAGCTAGGGAAAACCTGCAGGACTTTAAGCCATCACCCCACACTGATCTCAAGGCTCAGAACATTCCCCAGCACTACCAGAGGTTGTCCTTGGCATGAATGCAGTCTGCAAAGACTAGGAGAGGTGACTATTTTCTCTAAGTTTCAACCAGAAAACTAAAAGACAGATGAGGAAACAAACCTGACCTCTTGCTCCTCTCAAAGGGAGCAAGAGTGGTAGAAACCATTTGGAAAGACACAGACCTCAGAGGACTAGACAAGATTAATATACATGTCTACAGTATGCTCAGAGAACTGAAGTGAAACATGGACAGAACTACAAGATGTCAGGAAAATACATGAACAAAATGAGGTTATCAGCAAGAATATGTAAAATGGAGCTAAACAAATTCTGGCACTGAAATGTATAATAACCAAACTGAAAAATTCACTAGAATAATTCAACAGCACACCAGAACTCAGGTTAGATTGTTATAACATTAGGATGTTACATGTAATTCCCATGATAACTACAAAGAATATACACAAAAGGAAATAAGGGAACCAAAACACGTTACTATAAAAGAAGCTGACATAAAGGAACTCATTAATGGGGAAAAAAAAAAAAAAGAGTGGGAGGAAAAGCTGTAAGTCAAAAATCAAAGTCCTTCCCTAACTAATTTCTTTAAACTTAGTGTTGTAGATTCTCCAATCAAAGACACGGATTGGCATAAGGGATTAAAAAAAAAACAAAAACAGGATTCAGGGGCTGGGGTTGTGGCTCAGTGGTAGAACGCTTGCCTTAGCTAGCATGTGTGAGGCCCTGGGTTCAATTCTCAGCACCACATATACAAATAAAATAAAGGTCCATTGACCAAAAAAAAAAATAGGATTCAACTATATGCTGTCTATAAAAACCCACTGTAGATCTAAAGACACAGGCTGAAAGTGAAAGGATAGAAAAATATATTCCCTACCAAAATCCCAATGAGGGTTTTTCAGAAATACAAAAAGCCCTCCTAAAATAAAGAATCCTAAAGGACTTTAAATGGCCAACAATCTTGAATAATGGTAGAAGTCTCACAAACACTTCAACATTTACTACAATGTTAGTCATCAAAATAGTGTGATGGTGGCAGGAAGATACAGACTGCTGGAATAAAAGAGCAAACAGGTAAATCCTAATTAAAAAAACAAGAAAAAAAAAAAAAAACCACTTGAAAATGGGCACATTTCTCCAAAGACATACAAATGGCCAATGAACACATGTGAAGGTGCTCAATATTACTAGTCTTTAAGGAAATGTAAATCAGAACTATAATACTTAGGATTACTATTTTTTAAAATGTTGGCTAGGATGTGGGGAATTGGAATCCTTGCGTTTCTGGGAGGAATATAAAATGGTACAACTGCTGTGGAAAATATGAAAATTCCTCAAAACTTGATTTCCTAATCAAAAGTTAACATGATCGGGGCTGGGGTTATGGCGCAGTGGTAGCGTGCTCGCATAACATGCGGGAGGCACTGGGTTCGATCCTCAGCACCACATAAAAATAAAAGATATTGTGTCCACCCACAACTAAAAAATAAATATTTTAAAAAAAAAAGTTAACATGATCCAGCAATTCCATTTCTGGGTAACACACTCAGATGAAAGCAAGGACACTGTAATAGAGTTGAGTAAAGAAAAAAATCAGAAATACTACAAATAATTACAATATCAGGTTTAAAAGGTGTTATGGCAGTAGAAATAAAAAGTTGCTTATGTTCAGAAGAGAATTCATAGCTTTGAGGGCCCAGTGGTGGTAGATAGGCAGGCAGGGACATGGAGGGTTGAAGTCCTCATGAAGTAGATGACATTCAAAATGTAGACAGGCTTTGGAAATTGAAGGGAAGGAGGGGGAAAGATGGGACTAGTGGGAAATTAACACTGATAAGCATACAGTATAGAAAGAAATGGAAAATATGGGGGGGAAAAAAAAGACCAGATCATGAAGTTGCTAGAATCCCAGGTGAAGAAGTTTGTCTTGATTTGGTAAACCTTGGGGAAGAACGAAAGTCTACTGAGCAGGGAGAGGTGGGGTGTGTATGAGAGACTTAAACTTAGTTGAGAGAAAAGGCAGTCACAGGAGTGCTAGCAGTAGAAGTCCGCATTCTAAAAGTAAAAAAAAAAAAACTGCTGAGGAATGCTTGAGGGTATTATGATTATGTGAAGGAGTGAAATACTACAGAGGTCACCCTTTCCCCAGGGGCCTCTATACACATAATCTTTTAAACAAACATTAAATAGCCTTTTCACCCTTCTATCTTAGTTCAGTGCCTGCAAAGGGCATACATTTGTTACATCAAGGGAATCCCTGTTTTCAGTCTCTCCACATAAGCCCTGGGCTGCTTGGTGGCAGTTTCACATTGAACGTCCAAATGCACATCCAGGTCCCAACTTCAATTTTGATGCTCCAAAGCTTTAATATATGGTGAAACCTAGAGATCAGATATTCCTCTAGGACTTCCAGGAATTCCTTGAGGATTACCTGTTACAGCGCTTGCCTTGCAACTTCAACCACAGCATTCCCAATGGCCCGCTGCAGATAAAGCTCCCAGACCAAAAATTATTGGAACAAAGCCTGGCAATCAAGCGAGTGAGTGGGTTTGTTCAGAGCACCTACCTTGTTCCCAATCCCTTGCTAACTATGATGCAGGGAGGGCGAGTGTACAAAACATGTATACACAGAAGGTCTAAATAAAACACAGGTCAGGAGTGATACTAAAATGACTGTCTTAGTTTGGGCTTCCCCAAAAGCAGTCCTTGAGGAGGAGGGTTTGGCTGCCAATAGTGTACTTGTGAGGTGGCCTGAGGAGGGGAAAGTGGGGAAGACGACAGGAAGAGGAGGAAGCCAATAAAATGGTGTGTTACTACTGGGGGCACCTGGGCCTTAATTATGCAGGAGACTGTCAGTAACTATATATATATATATATATATATATATATATATATATATATATATATATATATATA
>PVHX01008711.1:0-81288 GCA_004024805.1 Geosciurus inauris
CTCCCTTTATTTGTCCCCCGAACCCCCCTGTATGCCAGGTATTGCAGCATACAGGACTGAACAAGATATAGGCCCCACCTTCAATGACCTCCTGGGCCCTTGGGGACAAGGACTCAAAACTGACAGTTCCCACATGGTAAGTGTGTGTGTCCAGTGCCGAGGCTCTGCAGAGAAGGGCCTTATTTCCATGAGGAGGCTGAGAAAGTCACGCAGAAGAGACTTCTCGGCTGCTTCTGGGGTACCTGATACCTGTCTAGCCCAGCATTCCATTCTTGTGAGCGAGGAGTGTCTGAGATAAAGGAGGATAGGACTTGTGTAGCCAGACAGTCTAGTTGATCCCTTTATGGGCTTCAAGTCAGTTTAAGGACAGCACAAAGGTCACAGGATGTCTGATCCTCTGTGTCAGAATCACAATCCTAGCTAGGACCTGGCTTGGTTCTTCTCCTCCCTAAAAGTTCCCAGGGGAAAGGAGATGGGTTTCATGTTTCTTCTGGAGCAGGGCCCCTTATGGACAGGGCCCCCAGAGCCTGCTAACACCCTATTCACACTGACTCAGCCCTGGAAGAGAGACCAGCAGTGATGACTTCACCCCTGTATCTGGAGATCATCATCTACTGCACGGGGGCCTTCCTCATCTCCTGCATGGTGGGCTCTGTCATCATCTACAAGATGAAGAGTGGCACCAAGAAGAGTGACTTTCATAGCCAGATGGCCGTGCACAAGCTGGCCAAGAGCATCCCTCTTCGCAGACAGGTAACAGAAAGTAGATGGGGGATTCGCATGCTCTCTGCCACCTTCTCTTTCTGGGCCTCCAGGGACTTTGCACACATGCTCTCATGCCCTGTCACCTCCGCTATCCCTAACCTACATCAGGCTTTGCTTTCTGGCCTGTAGGACTCTGGAGCATTCTAAACTAGGTTCTCCCAAATCAGTTTCACACTGCTGTTCATGCCTGTAAATTCCAATAAGCCACAAATGCAGCTGCCCTACTCACCTGGCTATGGATTTAGAGAAAGTCTTGTCTTAAATATGAAACTGATGCCGTGCATTTGGACTGTCCCCAGGGCCAATTAAGGGTGGAGAAAGCCTGAGTAGGTCCTGGATACCCCTTCCCTGCACTATGCCCCTCCCTCAGGAAAGAAACCATCCCAATGGTGAATGTGTGTGCAGGAACGAGCATTCACTCAGAACACTGCTGACTCTGGAAGTTGCTTTATGGGTTAGGAAACTATAATCTGAGGCAGGCTTTTTGCAGAGAATCAGGACAAGAATAGGGTTGTTTGGGGGATGGTGTTATAAAATATCAAGCTGGAAGAGGTACATTTGGTCTGTTCGTTTAAAAGGTGAGTAAAGTCAAGTCCAGAAAAGCTAGTCAGGTGGTGGAATTTAGTCAGGTCCTAGAACTTGGGTCTTCTGACCTCAGGTGGTCTTTCTGCCACTCTGCCTTGGGGGAAGCACATCATATACACAGAAGTGTACCTCTGCCATGGTGAAAAGCCCTGGTGAGGAACTGAAAGGAACCTGCTGCTGCCACTGCCCGCACACCCTAGCTAGAAGGGTGACCCCACTCTCCCCTGCAGGTGTCGGCTGACTCCAGTGCATCCATGAATTCTGGGGTACTTCTGGTTCGACCCTCTCGTCTCTCCTCCAGTGGGACCCCCATGCTTGCTGGGGTCTCAGAATATGAGCTTCCTGAAGACCCCCGCTGGGAGCTGCCCAGGGACAGGTACTAGTCTAACTCCCAAGTTTTTTAGAACTCCCTTTGCTTGTTATTCTGATGGTGGGAATCATGTATACCATAGCTTCCAGGGAGTGAAGGTATATGAGTGCTTCCAGAGTTAATGCTGCCTGCTCTCTGCTCTCCCTTGGGTGAAATATGGAGAGGCAGAAATGGGGTGTCATAAAGGTTTGATTTTTACCAGCCCCAGCTTACCCTATTCTCTTTTTCTCCAAAAGACTGGTCTTAGGCAAACCCCTGGGAGAGGGCTGCTTTGGACAGGTGGTATTGGCAGAGGCAATTGGGCTGGACAAGGACAAACCCAACCGTGTGACCAAAGTGGCTGTGAAGATGTTGAAGTGTAAGTAATGTTTCTGGCCTTGCAAAAGAAATCCCTTCCCTTTCTAGGCAAACTGGAGTCTCAACCAAGTAGGACACCTTCTCTGGTGCTTTCAGTGCCTACATCTGCTATGCTGCCTATATGGGTTACCTGCGAGTAGAAGGGCATTCTGTGCCCCAAGATGGCTATCATCTCACCTCATTCTTGATGTCAGCCTGGGCTGTGCTCAGGTGCTCATTCTAGATCCCATAACTGATTTTTCTCACCATATCCCTGGCCACACTTACTACCAAATGTTGCAGAATTGGCTCCCATAAGGGAAGGGAAAATAATCTTGATTGGGAAGTGGGGAGGAGAGAAGCAAGTCCTGGAGCAAAGAGTCCTTTATCTGTCCTGCCCCCTCCCTCCATAATAAAGTTAAAGAGTTTCACATCCATTCTCGTTTGTATGTGAAGCGGACGCAACAGAGAAGGACCTGTCAGACCTCATCTCAGAGATGGAGATGATGAAGATGATCGGGAAGCACAAGAACATCATCAACCTGCTGGGGGCCTGCACACAAGATGGTAGGGTCTGGGCCCTGGTGTGTCAGTGATAAGGACTCTCTCAGGGGATTAAGAGGAGAGGCTAGTTTAGCAGTGGTTAGAATGTATTTCTTTGGATCTAGGCTAGTGCCTGTTGGTGTTCATTTGAGAATACAGGCATGTAGATTCACACACATTATATAGGCAGGAACAGGGAACTAATTGTGGTCTAAATTAGGCTCCCCAACTTTGCTTGGGAACTATCTGGGCTGTGCTGGGAAGAATTGTTTTTCTGACTTCCTTTGGGTAGTAGAATGACTTTCCCTGTTGTCAGGAGGTAGAAAGGGAATTCAAGATCAGGGAAAAAAGGTATTGTGATTCCTCTAGCTGATGCTGAACCTGCTTACCTGTTTGCTGACCTGCTGTCTCCTCATCTTGTGCTCTGAGGTCCTTTATATGTCATCGTGGAGTATGCTTCCAAGGGCAACCTGCGGGAATTCCTGCAAGCCCGGAGGCCCCCAGGTCTGGAATACTGTTACAACCCTAGCCACAACCCAGAGGAGCAGCTTTCCTCCAAGGACCTGGTATCCTGTGCCTATCAGGTGGCCCGAGGCATGGAATATCTTGCCTCCAAGAAGGTATAGAACCTAAAGGTTCCATGGGTAAGGTTGGGATGGGGCAAAAACCTTCTAGTACTCCAACTTATGACTTTTAAATCTTTTGGTAGTTGTAGACATGACCCCACTGACCCCATGTACTGTCATAAGCTTTCAGGGAACCTCAAAGGCAAGAGAGCTGGTGTAGCCTAATGGTTTTGGGATCAGACTGAAATAAGTCCCAATCCGTTTTCTACCACTTTCTGTGTAGCCTTGGACAGCTATTGAACATCTTTTATTTATTCAAATACAAAATGAGAATAATGCTTATGTTGTAGAATTGTTATGGGGATAAAATGAAACCATATCTGTGACAGTGAAAATTAAGTATAATTCTTGGTGCTCAGTAATTGGTGGCTTTCTTTTAGCCCCAGCTCACCATGGATAGGCAGTGCCTGGAGAGACAGGGTTTGGTGTTGCACCCATATAGTCTGAAGGTCATTCATTGGGGGGAGAATCCAGAAACTCAAGAGTTAAAAGGACCAGAAGGGAGACCTATAAAGAATATTTGCTAAAATGATTGAGAGGCCTGGAGCTGGAGGTGTTTGGAGTAGAGGAAAAGAACATTCTAGGAGAGGAAATAGATGCTCAGAGGGTATGGTATGGCAGAAGACCTGGGTCTGCTGCTGGCTGCAGAATGAGTGCTGAGGAGGAAGGGACTCTGACAACTGGATCACAGGGCATGTTTCAGGGCTGTCACCCCTCACCTGCTTCCCACCCTCCTCTCTGCAGTGCATACACCGAGACCTGGCTGCCAGGAATGTCCTGGTGACAGAGGACAATGTTATGAAGATTGCAGACTTTGGCCTAGCTCGAGACATTCACCACATCGACTACTATAAAAAGACGACCAATGTAAGTGCTGCCTCGGGCTTGTCCTCTGCCCTGGGCACTCTCCTACCAGGCATTACCCACTTAGATGTCTCTGCTGTAACCCACCCTGTCCTTGACAGGGTGATAGGATGACCTGAAAATATGCACCGACCTCACCCCACTCCCATGCCCTCAGCCCTGTCCTGCCTGTGCCCTGCCTACCCTGGGCCATCCCCAATCTCCTCATGCTGCTCATAGGGCCGGCTACCTGTTAAGTGGATGGCTCCTGAGGCACTGTTTGACCGGATCTACACCCACCAGAGTGACGTGTGAGTTTGAATAAGCAATTACCAGGCCTTCTGAGTGTGGGAGTCCTGAATGCCCCCTGGATTGATGAGTCTCCTGTCTTGGAGAGAAGACACCAACATTGTCTTATCTACTAGCTTCATCCCCACATGTTGAGAGCACCAGTCTTCTCCTGGTGCTCTCCTTGGACTTAACAGTTATGTTGGGGCAGGGGGAAGTTTGGGATGGGTGCTTGCCATACTGGCTTCTGAAAGGGAGAAGAGAAAGCCCAGCTCTGTTCCTTGAGACACAGTGGTTCTGTGCTTATCTGCAGGTGGTCTTTTGGAGTGCTCCTGTGGGAAATCTTCACTCTGGGTGGCTCCCCATATCCTGGAGTGCCTGTGGAGGAGCTTTTCAAGCTGCTGAAGGAAGGTCATCGTATGGACAAGCCCACTAACTGCACCAATGAGCTGTAAGCCTGAGAAGACTCCTCAGCCAGGCCCTGGGGGAAGAATGGGCTTGGGATAGGGGTCTTCATCTAGATGAAGTGACCCTTCCTACTCATCCTTACCCCAAGTCCTCCACCGCATCTCTACTTCCTCCCTGACCTCACAATCTTGCCACAGGTACATGATGATGCGGGACTGCTGGCATGCAGTGCCCTCTCAGAGACCTACCTTTAAGCAGCTGGTGGAAGACCTGGACCGCATTGTGGCCTTGACCTCCAACCAGGTAAGACTGGCCCTCAAGCTGTCATCACATGGGTACATTGTGGCAAACACTGCTGCAGGGAGGCACATGTCCTACCCATCATTCTCTCTCACCTATCACAGGAGTATCTGGATCTGTCAATGCCCCTAGACCAGTACTCGCCCAGCTTTCCTGACACCCGAAGCTCTACCTGCTCCTCAGGGGAAGATTCCGTCTTCTCTCATGAGCCGTTGCCTGAGGAGCCCTGTCTGCCCCGACACCCTACCCAACTTGCCAATGGTGGACTCAAACGACGCTGACTGCCACCCTGCTCCTTCCCCAACCTCCTTCATCAGCTATATCCCTCACCCACAGCTCCCTGCTGGACTCACTGCCTTTTCCTACCCCTTTCCTGCTGGCAGGAGCCAGCTGCCTACTTGAGGCCTTCCTGTGTGGCCTGCCTGCACCCACTGAGCTCTCTCTCTTCCTCCTCTTCCTCTCAACCTGCTTGTGAGAGAGAGGAGCAAAGAGGCAGGTACTTGCTGGTGGCCACTTTGTTCCCTCCGAGGTGTTGGACCAAGACCCCTCCCTGCCACCCGGCACTGCTTGGAAGGTTGGGGAGTGGGAAGTGAGCAGGCATGCAAGTGAGAGCTTTACTGAGCTTTCTAGTATTGGTATTGTCTGTTTCACCTTAACCTGTCAGCCCCTTGCATTTTGGTGGCAGGTGCCTTGTCCTCAGGGCTACAGCAGTAGGGAGCTCAATGCTTAGGCCTCAATTGAAGGTGACCTCTGCTCCAGATGGATGGTGCCAGTGGCTTATTAATTCCAATACTAATTTGCTTTGCTGACCAAATACCTGGTACCAGAGGATGATGAGGCAAAGACTGGGAGCAGTGATGTGGCCCTGGGGCCCAGCCCTGAACTGGGGGCTTTGTACATAGCTACGAAGAAAACACAAAGTGTATAAATCTGAGTATATATTTACATGTCTTTTTAAAAGGGTTGTTACCAGAGATTTACCCATTGGGTAAGATGCTCCTGGTGGTTGGGAGGCATCAGTTGCTATATATTAAAAAAAACAGAAAAAAGAAAAAAAAAGGAAAATGTTTTTAAAAAGGTCATATATTTTTTGCTACTTTTGCTGTTTTATTTTTTTAAATTATGTTCTAAACCTATTTTCAGTTTAGGTCCCTCAATAAAATTTGCTGCTGCTTCATTTTTATATGGGCTGTGTGAAAAGGGAGCAAATGAACACAGGAAAGGAGGGAGACTTAGGGCCTGTGGGCTGTCTGTCCAGCAGGCAACATGTTCCGTATAGTTCCTTTGTAACCTCTTCCTTCTAGGTCGTGCACCCAGAGCCCCTGGACAAACCTCCTACCTCTCCCATGCTTTTGGAAAGGCAGGAAAAGAAGATGTTTGCATCTTGGCAGGAACTGTGCCCCAGAGGTGCTGGGCAGAGAGCCAAAACCAAACAGCCCACAACCAGATTGTTTCCTCAGAGGAAGCATGGAAAGGGCCACAGAGGCAGAGCAGTGGCCTTGGAACAGCCAAGGGGTTAAAGCTAAAGTGACTGAGAGGAAAGCTAAGGATTGTTCAAAAGGGTCTGCCAAGACTCAAACCCAGATAGGCAGCAACCCCAACACCCACAATGTGGGTGTAGCTTGTCCTCTGAGTGAGGGAAAACTTGTAACCTACTTCTACATTCAAGTCCCTTGCTTTATCTTTTTCAGCCTCCTCTGTTCATTATTGTCCCCCAAACCATTCTTCTTATATCCATATGACCAGACTGCATTTGTTGGGTCTATCACAGTTCTTGGTTTCCTATAGTTCTTCCTGTACAAACCCCACCTCGTCCCTCAGGAAGGGGGGCAGGGATTCTCTAAATGTTTTGGGTTTTGGCTGTTTCTGCCACCTGCTGGTTGTCACTGTCCTCACTAAGTGGATTCTGGCTCCTGTGTACTTTATTGTTTAACCTAGTACTACTCAGCCTGTCCTTAAAGCTTGCTTTTTGCTGGGCTACTGCTGAAACAGAAACAGCATTTCTGTAGGGAAAATGAGATTGCTGCTTTAAATTTCCTGAGTTGGGCATATTTTGGCAGCAGCAGTTTTGGTGACCATTGTAAAATTCCCTGTTTCTCTCTGTAAATATGCAACTGTTGGCATATTACCATTTGTGTTTATGTTTAAAGAAGGCATAATTTAGTGAACAGAACCAGGAAATGAATTTTAGCTCTTAAAATCATGTCCTTTGAGACCACATAGTAGTGTCTTTCCTTGTAGTGGTGGTAATTTCTGCCTTGGCCCTACCTTGATATGATTTTTTTTTTAGTGGATTGGGATCTATAAAGGGCTTTATATGCCTGTAGGAGAGGTGCTAGAGAAATATAAGGCACTAGTCTAACAGCGATGTCCTTGCTATTACTATTCAAATCACCCACAAATTTCCCCGGAGGCTGGGTTTGCTGTCAAATAAAAGATAGTGAAATTGACCTGAGAGAAAATGAAATGACCATTTTACTTAGATGACCAGATTGGTTCTCTTGGGGAAAGGAATCCAGTTTATCTAATGAAGACATTGTGCTGTCAAAGTGCTGAATCTGTCTGGTTTCCTGAGGGTTAAAAGATTAGGGCCTGGGATCACCACAGCATTAATCAATACTGCCTTTCCATCTTTCCTAATTGCCATAGGCTGAAGATCATCATTCCCTTGGCACTGCTAATGTAATGTATTGATCTCAGGTAAGTAAGATTGAACATGAGATGAAGCAAGAAATCTATCTTAATGAAGTCACTGTGTCTGTCCATCAGCCACCACTGGGTGGCGGCAGGAAGCTAAATTCGCACCATTAGGTAATGTGTCAGTTTGCTTTGAAGTAACAGTCTGACCTTACCTGTTAGTATGTACTGGTGGTGAATGGGAAGTCTTTTAGTCTAGGTTTAACATTACAGAGCATTGACTGTATATCACCAATATGATTTGTACTGCAGTGACCAAAGTACAGTATTAGACATGGCACCAATGCAGGACCCTAAAGCCACCAACTCCCCTGTATTACAGCAAAATTCTCTGTGTGTGAGACACAGGCCAAGTCTAACATCACTGGTTGGATGTTAGAGAATACCAGAGACCAATGAGGTTATTATTGGCTGGTAGAGCCAAGGCACCTGCATCTGCAGAGAAGAGTAGAGAGAAGTGAGATAGAAAGGAGGGCTTTGAAGCAACCTGGCAGTGCCTTCCATCCCCTCAGCTGATGAGCCAGGAAAGGGGAAGATCAACAAGAACCCAGATGTTAAAGAAGGCTCAGTCTGAAGCAAGTTCCCCCTGGTTGACACTTAGCAATATTCTGAACCATCTGTATCATTCTGCCTCCCAGATGCACGCCTTGGCACATAGAAGTGATGCATGAAAAACTGTGTTGTCAACTAATTCAGCTGTCTCTTGTGACTCCAGGAGGCCTAGAGCCAGTGGTATGCTCTCTCAAAAGCCAGCTGTGCACGTCTCTTCCCAACTCTGCATTGTTCAGTGATTTCATCTTGTTGGCTTGAAATCAGCCATGGTAGAAGTATTATATCACTGTAACCTTCAAATTCTACAAATCAGGGTTATGTTCCCCTCAGATTTGGTTGTTAATTATGCCAGAGCAACACCAGCCAGGTCTTTTTTGGAACCCAAAAGCAAAGCACCCTACGTGATGAGTATAAAGAAACATCTCTGAGTTTTCTTGGACAAGCTGCTCTCTTTAAGAGTGGGAAGAGAAGTGTGTCTTATATGCCTAGATGTTAGAAAAATGAAGGCCAAATCGGGCCAAAGGTCTCTCAACCTAACCATTCCCAGTCATATCATAGGGAAGGCAGAAAAGAACTGTAGTATAGCCCAGCGATATATGCTAATGATTCAACTGAAACAAGCCTGAACAAATTAACTTATTCCTTTCCCATATTTTGTACCTGAAATGTGGATTAATTAAAATAAACATCCATTCATCTTAAAAATGGGAAAATTTATTGTGAATCACTTGGCTCTGCCAATAGCAAGGTCCATGGAATCCTGTATTTGCATAGTAGAGATTCATCATCCTTGAGGAGCTGAAATAAACTGGTAGGACAGGGTGGGCTTGTTCTCTGATGGCAAAGTTTAAGGAAGCATTTTAAAGTACATGTTCTTGCTATAAAATGCTGGTAACATTTTTCATACAGGTGGTTCCAAATGAGGCAGATCTGCATTTTACTTGGTTTAATTGACTCCATCTAACTGTTTTGTTTCATAGCAAGTAATCTAATTTCATCACTCACAGGCTGAAATACCTTTTCCCTTCTCACTTCCCCAAAGAACTAAAGCTCTTGGTCAGCTACATAGCAATCTGGCTGTTCAGTTGTTTCACTATTAATAATAGTGAAAACACTGAATATAAGTAACTCAATATACTTGTTACTAAGTAGCATAGGGATTATATCACACTTTACCAATCCAATAACAGTCTTATTTGTGAGAGAGAAACTGACCAAAAAACACATGCCACAGAAACAAATGGTTAAGTGTTAAACCCTTAATTATGTTTCTTAGCAAAATGGTGGCTAATGAAAGCCATATGTGCTAGAATAGTGGCCACCTCCCAGATTCCTGCAGCCTTTGCAAGCCCAGGAGGATGTCTCGGAACAGTTAAGCAGTAGCCAAGTCTTATTTGCCAGTCTGTTTAGCTTCCCATTTTCCCTTGTAAGAAGCTTTCCTTTTATATCTAGAAAGAACTTACTGAGAAGTCTGTCCATCTTGTCTCATAGGGTACTTTGTTTCTGTTCCTACCGATGGGTCATTCTGAAAAAGTTGGTTTATGTGCTCTTAAAATGGCTTTTGGAGTCTCTAAGTTCTGAGATTCCAAACCATAGGAGGCAAAGATATCCAAGGTGCCAAGGTAATTCCATTATGCAAAACAATTTCCTTTCTTTTACAAAGACATGCACACAAATAGGAAACTGTTCAAAAAAATACATGGTGGTGGGGGTGGGCTTTACAGTTTAGTGGGATGACATAATGGTACAGAGGAAATGGACTTTGCAATTACATTTCTCTAAACGGCCTTAACTTGATGTCACTGCTGACATCATCTGGAATGGTTACAAGGCCCCAAAGGACTGCCTCAAGGACTGAATGGCTGATCCTCTGTCTCAAACAAGATACTATCTTAGCCTGAGGTCCTTCATGGGTGCCAATGCTGAGGGCTGAGAGCTGGAGGGAGTGAGCTCCATCCTCCAGTAGTTCTTAGGCTCCTTTTGAATTAGCCTTGCTATTCTGGGATGTCTTCTGTGATTTGGCCTGAAATGTCTAGGCAGAAAACATAGGCATTGGTTGCAATTAGATGTGTAAATTCTATAGGAGTCTCTTTTTTGTTCTCCTAAAGTAATGACAGACTTGTTTTCCTAACATCAAATGAGGGATTATGGGCTACTTTGGTAATAAAAATGAAGAAGACACACAAGTGCCTTGGGATCACTTTCTGAAGACTGTGTTCACAGATATCCTATCAGCAGCTGTGGTCCTCTGGGCCACTTCACAATTCAACTCTCCCGTGACTTCCCCTGCTGTTTATTTGTGTCATGCTTTCTGCTCTTGCCCCAAATTCCTTCACTCAAATGGGAAGAGTGAATAGATAGGTAATTTTTTATTTACATGCGTTTCTCCTAAAATTTTAATTGCTTTCCTCCTAGTGTTTCCTGACATCAGAGGCCTGTGTAAAACACATAACAGAAACTATTTCCATCTGGTTCATAAAAAAAAAATAAGGATCTGGGGGCTGGGGATAGAGCAGTGATAGAGCACTTGCCTAGCATGCGTGAGGCACTGGGTTTGATCCTCAGCACCACATATAAATAATAAATGAATAAAAATAAATAATAAATGAATAAAATAAAGATCCATCAACAACTTAAAAAATATTTAAAAAAATAAAGATCTGCCTATATTGTAATTAGCTTCTGGACTTAACATGTTTAGGTCTGCTCCACCATTGCATTGGTTGGTAATATTTTTCATTTTTGGATAATTGAGTTAAAAAATAAATATAGTACATCTTATACAGATGACTAAAGTTCTGCCTACAACTTCCTGTTTGGATGACAGGAAGAATTGTGCAGTGTTTTGCAAATGGTCATAATTATAGATTCTCACTACCCTTAGAGAGAACTAGAGGGAAAGGGTTTTTGTTTGTTTTGTTTCTTGTTAGATACGTACAGCTTCTTTAGAAGAAGTAATGGGTCCTTTGGGTAATGAAATAGGTGTTGATGGTGTTATGGGTGATGATGGTACTGATGGCAGTTGTGTAAATTCTTCATCCTTAAACATCAGAATTGAAAGTTGTATTACTGATTTAAAACCAAATGTAATGGTTACAATTAAGGATTATAATATTAAAACTTAAAGTACCATTATATAAGTTAAGCATTCATCAAAAAGATGGAAAGTGGTATCTTCTATGTAGCTTTTCAAATGTGGCAATAAAATCTGGGGTGGAAAAAATTATAGAAAAGAAAAATTTTTTTAATTTAAAAAAAATGTGTAGTGGATCTACTACCATAACTACCAAGAAAAACTGCTTCATATTCAGAAACAACTGCTTCATGTTCTCTCCTTTTTGGTAGTCCTGGGGATCCAACCCAGGGTCTTGCACATACTAAACAAGCATTCTATCACTGAGTGACATGCCCAGCCCATGACTGCTTCATATTCTGGCATAGAATTCAAAAGGCAAAATCTGGAGTCCAGTTACATATAACCAAATGTTGAACCTTAAAAATAGAGAAAATTAATGTAGCACTCTATATTTTTAACTTAATCAAATGAGAAGTAATTGTCTAACCTTAGTTCCCTTTGATTGAGCTGCAAAATCTACCATGTCCTCTTTAGAGTCAGGGGAAGTAGGTGATTCCACAGGAATATCTGTCTTTTGAGCCTAAGGAAAATAGTATTTTACATAAGCATTAACTTTGTGCTCTTCCCAAAACTCAAATTCTTTTAAAGTAGTCAGTGCTTTTTAGCACTATTTGCTTTCCATTAAATCCCTCACTTCCTCCTCAGACTACACCCTTTATGAGTAACATATGAAATATGCCCTTGAAATAGCAACTTAGTATTACTATCTCTCTTTGAGTTTTGAGCCTTCTATATCCAAATGTTGCACTCGGATTAAATTCTAGTATTTGAAATCCTCAGTCATTAACAAGCCAGTGATTTGCCAATGTTGGTCCTGTTCTCAGTCTCAAAAGAAGTTGCCATTCCTCAATTACGCATTAGTTTCTAATAGCACTGACATAGTCAAAATGACATCTATTGTTTTTCATACCATAGCGATGGTAAATTTGCCTGACTAAAATGTAGGTATTCCTTAGTAAAAGCTCCTAAAAAGCTAGGAGTATAGCTCAGTGGTTAAAGTATATGCTTAGCATGGTCTAGTCCCTGAGTTACAAGCAAAATGAGAAAAGGTAATAACAATAGATAGTAGGTTAGACTAAGGAGTAATGATAAAATAGCTAGCTAACCTATCATTAAAAATTACATTAATTAGATTTGAAAAAACAAGTATCACTGTACTTTTGGGAATTCTTTTGTGTCCTTTGTAGGAAAGGGAACTACCTAAATTCAAAGTCATAGTATGTTGTTTTTTTTTTTTTTTTTTGGTTGTCAATGAACTTTTATTTTATTTATTTATATGTAAGGCTGAGAATCAAACCCAGTGCCTCACACATGCTAGGCAAGCACTCTACCACTGAGCCACAACCCCAGCCCTGGTAGTATTCTTTATTTGATGTCATAAGTTCTTTATGGAACCTAGTATGTTATTTGTTCTCATTTTATTAAGAGAATAAAGTTCAAAAAAGTTTTTGAAAACAACAACCAATAAAATTCCAAGAAGCTTGTCACTTTGTCCATAATTCCTCTTACTCCAGAAAGCAGTGTCTAGGTAAAGAATTTGTGCCCATGTAGAATAATTTTGAGAATCCAAATTTAGCCTGAGACATTGTCTTCCTCCAAGAAGATTCCCTTGCTCCTGAAAGTGGTCTAAGATGACAAAAAACTGGTCTGTCTTGAATGGATCCAGGAGTTTGATCCATAACTCACGAGCCTGCCTTCATGGTCTATACAAAATTGAGCCTACCCTTCCTATAACCTGCCCTGGACAAACCCCCAAATCAGACTACTCTGTGGAAATACATAAAGGGAAAAGAAGAATGGCATTTCCTGAAGTAGATATTTCATGCTTCAACTAATTATCCTTGGCTTGTCCTAGGGGTCAACATCACATCTCAGATTTAAAATGACTGGTTCTAGCCAGGTGCAGCTGCGCACACCTGTAACCTCAACAGCTCTGGAGGCTGAGGTAGGAGGATTACGAGTTCAAAGCCAGCCTCCAGCAACTTAGCAAGGCCCTAGGCAACTCAGTGAGACCCTGTCTCTAAGCAAAATACAAAAAAGGGCTGGGATGTGGCTCAGTGGTTAAGTGCTCCTGGGTTCAATCCCCAGTACCAAAACAAAAAAAAATAAAGACTGGTTCTCACTTTGAGTGCTTAGACTAATCTGCTAAATCACAAGTGCAGCAGTTTATACAGTCTTATTTCCTTCCTTGCTTATGACAGACTTGAAACCACACAGTAGTGGAAAGCCCTTTCAGATGGGCCCAGAGCAAGGTGCTCTAGTGCTTGGGCCCATCCTGAGTTGGTTCTTCAGTGAAATAATAGGAGGAAAAAGTTACCGAGTAGAAGGCAAAAAAAAAAAAAAAAGAATAAGGAAACGAATTACATTCTGTGTTAGCCCTTCTTGGCTTAAAAATTAATAGAAATTTAGACAAATGAAATGGGAACCATTCAGTTTAAAAGGAGAAGGAAGTGTGTGTGGTGGGGATAGAATCTGCTAGTGAAAACTAGATAGTTAAGGATTAAAAAACCACTCTTATTCAAAAACTCCTATATCTTTTGAATTAAAGACAGTAGGAGCCCTATGACAAAGTAGTAGTTTTGTTTTTTTTTTTTTTTTGGTACTGGGGATTGAACTCGGGGGCACTCGACCACTGAGCCACATCCCCAGCCCTATTTTGTGTTTTATGTAGAGACAGGGTCTCACTGAGTTGCTTAGCGCCTCACCATTGCTGAGGCTGGCTTTGAACTCGCAATTCTCCTGTCTCAGCCTCCCAGAGTGCAGGGAATCCAGGCACGCCCCGCTGACAAAGTAGTCTTGAGTGGCCCTTTTTTAGGGTGGGGATGGAGAGTGCTGAGATTGAACCCAGAGCTTCATGCATGCTAGGCACGCACTTTACCACTGAACTGAACCCCTAGCCTACTCTAGGCATCTTTATTTATTTATTTTTTTAAGAATTATAGAAGATGTTAAAGCTAGTTGGGCCAAATTCCAAAAGAAATCCCAGCTGTGACTATAAGAGGAAATGAGACAGTGGTGGAGAATCTTGTACATACAGATTCTCCCTGAACCCAATTACTCACTTCTCCACTTTGCGGTATCTCGATTGGCTTTGGCTTCACATCTATCAGGTAGAAGGTGCGTGATAGGAGCAAAAGAGAAGGAGGGACATTCTCCTTCAGGTGGAGGTCCAGCCACTGGACAAAGGGAATAAAACATAATAGAATCACAGAATGTTAAAGCTGAAGTGACCCACAGTGATTTATTGCTCCTCTCAGTTGCAACACCCCCCACTCATGCTGAACAACTATAAAAACACCTGCCAACAGACTTCTCCTGCAGTGCTAGTACCTGGCAGCACACCCCCACACACACTGTATGTAGTGGGATCATTCAGACGCAGAGATGGAGCGATCAATTAAGTTCTTAATCCAATTATGGATCAAAATAATTAAGCATCTTCTCTAAAACAAAAAGTGGCATGAAAGAATAAATCAGACTCATTAACCAAACATTAGAATGAAGATGAGATGTAAATTTTTTGGTATTAAGTAGGCCAAGCATTTTTTTAACGTTTTTAGATCATTCATGCATACACAAGAGACAATTCAAAAAGTAAAATGCTTTCAATAAAAACAAGTCTGGTTCTTCCACCATCTTTCCATGCTGCCATAATGGTACATATGAATGCCCTGGCTGATGCTTTCAAGAGCATCAACATGCTGAAAAGAAGTAAATGCCAGGTCCTTATTAGACTGCTCCATCTGGTTTCTGTGATGATGAAGCGTGGTTACGTTGGTGAGTTTGAAATCACTGATGATTAGAGCCGGGAAAATTGTTGGGAACCTCACAGGTAGGTTATTAAATAGCCTGTAATCAACCCCAGGTTTAATGTGCAGCTCAAAGATCTAGAAAAATGGCAGAATAATCTGCTCTCATCCTGTCAGTTTGGTTTCAGTGTATTGACAACCTAAACTGGCATCACCGGAAACGATGGCACCCGCCTATAATCCCAGCACTTTGGGAGGCTGAGACAGGAGAATCACGAATTCAAAGCCAGCCTCAGCAACGGTGAGGCGCTAAGCAACTCAGTGAGACCCAGTCTCTACATAAAACACAAAAAAAATAGGGCTGGGAATGTGGCTCAGTGGTCGAGTACCCCTGAGTTCAATCCCCAGTACCAAAAATATAAATAAAAATAAACTGGCTTCATGGACCATGAAGAAGCAAGGCAAAAATACAGGAGGAAAAATCCTGGGATTCTTTTTCTAGGGATGTAAAATACGAAATGCCTCAATGGAAAAAATAAGTCTGCTTTCCACCCTTATTCTCAAGGCACCTTCTTCCCTAGAAGGAACCATTGGTACCAGGTTTCTTACATAATCCTCCAGAGACATCCTATGCATATAGATTTATATATATTTTTTTTTGCTAGTGGGACTTGAACCCAGAAGTAATTAACCATTCAGCCATATCCCCAGCCCTTTCATTTATTTATTTACTTATTTCTTTTTATTTTGAGACATGTTCTCACTAAGTTGCTTAGGGCCTCGATAAGTTGCTGAGGCTGGCCTCAAACTTGCAATCCTCCTGCCTCAGCCTCTCGAGTTGCCAGAATTATAGGTGTGCACCACCATGCCTGGCTGATTTATGTTTAATTTTTTTACATGAAGGGTAATGTGCACACAGTTTTGTCCTTTGCTTTTTTTTTTTTTCATTGAGATATCTTGGCAAGTCAGTAGACTCTTTAAACACTAGTAAAAAAATTTCATTATATGGAAATTCCATAGTTTATTTGATGATTCTCATATCAATGATCTTCAGGTTGTTCCCAATTGTTTGCTATTATAAATGGTGCTGCAGTAGATAATCTTATACATATTTCATTTTCCACATGTCCAAGAATATGGGATAAAGTCCTAGAAGTAAAAGTGATGAGTCAAAGAGTATATGCATTTTTAAAGTTTAAAAGATGATGCGAAATTATTCTTCATGGAGGTTTTACTAACAATGCAAGAATACCCCTTTACCCAAACTCTCAACAACACAGTGTGATTACAACCTCTGATCTTTGCCAATATAAGAGTGAATATGGGGGCTGGGATTGTGGCTCAGTGGTAGAGCGCCTGCCTCGCATGTGTGAGGCACTGGGTTCGATCCTCGGCACCACATAAAAATAAATAAAGTTATGTCCATCTACAACTAAAAAAAAAAAAAAATTTTTTAAAAAAAGAGTGAATATGGCAACTCTTAGATTTTTTTTAACCTTTATTTTATTTATTTATGTATTTTGTATGTGGTGCTGAGGATCAAACCCAGTACCTCACGCATGCGAGGCAAGTGCTCTACTACTGAGCCATAACCCCAGCCCCAGCATCTCTTAGTTTTAATTTATCATATGAGTAAGGTTAAGATTGTCATGTTTAAATTTTAAATTTTCTTTTTATGAATTAGACAACACAGGATTATCCTTAATGGAATTCTTCAAGTAATACATAATGCTGAAGATCAATATGATTATATTAATGTCTTTGTTCCCTTTCTGGGGATTATAAGATGATATACCCTTTCAAGAAAGCAATTTGAGCCAGGCACAGTGGCGCATGCCTGTAATCCCAGCACTTTGAGAGGCTGAGACTGGAGAATCACAAGTTCAAAGCCAGCCTCAACATGGCAAGGCGCTAAAGCAACTCAGTGAGACTCTTGTCTCTACATAAAACACAAAATAGGGCTGGGGATGTGGCCCAGTGGTCGAGTACTCCTGAGTTCAATCCCTAGTACCAAAAAAAAAAAAAAAAAGAAAGCAACTTGACCGTATAATACTCCATGACATTTAATGTTTAAGAAATTCATGATTTTAGTGCTGGGACTGTAGCTCAGTGACAGAGTGCTTGCGTCCCATCTGTGAGGCACTGGGTTCAATCCTCAGCACCACATAAAAAATAAGTTAATAAACAAAGATGTTGTATGTCCATCTACAACTAAAAACATACTTTAAATAAAAAAGATTCATGATTTTAAGTATCTCTATAATATGTTCCTCTTCCAACTATAGTTGGTCCAACATGTAAGAGGAAATGGCTACCCAACATGGTTTCAAAGTCACAATGGCTCCTTTCCCAAAAATAATCTCTGTATACTCTCATACTTTTTACAATTATAAAAATGGGAATTTTAATAGGAGTTATTCCTTTGTTTTAAAGCATTGATACTTTTGATTAATTACTATCTGAAGGATAACATTAAACATCTATTAGCAAAGCAAACACTTAATTGGTTTGGAGCATTAATTGGGCACTACTAGGTGAGGTCCAGACATCTAGACAGAATCACATCCATAAAACAACTCCAATCAGAATTTCTGCCCAGACCCTTACAGTACCTGGAGTAGGCAAAATTCTAAGGTGGCCTCAAGATTCCCACTTCCCGGTGTACCCACACTTTCTCATAGGCACTTAATCAAACATTGTTTTAGGTGTCATATGAAGGGATTTTGGAGATTACGTTCCCAAGTCAGGTGACCTTGAGATAGAGAACGTTTCCAGTTAGGTCTCATCTAGTAACATAACCCCTTAAATCTGGGGCTAGAGGTAAAAAATGTGAAGTTTGATATTTGAATTGTGAGGGGGATCTGTCATGTAAGAAGTCCACTGCTAGCTTTGCAGATAGAGAGGGCCAAGAGGTAAGGCATATAGGTAGTTCTTAGAACTGAGAGCGGTCCAGGGCTGACAGCCATTGAGGAAACAAGGACTTAAGTCCTACAGCTGCAAGGAGCTGGTTTTAGTCATTGAACTGACTGATCTTAGTTATCTTAGAAATGGACTCTTCCCCATATCCTCCAGAAAGGAACACAGCCCACACCTCTAACCAGTGGAACTGTGAACTAAGTTTGTGGTAATTTGTAATATAGCTATAGAAAACTAATATAATGTCCTGTCCCAATCAAAGTGCAAAATAAATCTAGCTTCTTCAGTGTCCTGCTGCTCAATGAAAATAGGCAAAATATGTAAAATGGCTCTCCTGTGGTGGTTTAGATCTAAATGTCCCCCCAAAGCCCATGCACTAAAGGCTTGGTTACTAGCCTATGGCTCTACTGAAAGATGGTAGAACTTTTCAGAGGTAAGGGCTAGTGGCAAGAAATTAAGTCACTGGGGGCATGCTCTTAAAGGGGATATTGAGACCCTAGCCCTTTCCCTTTTTCTTCCTGACTACCTTGACATGAACAGACCTCTGCCATGCATTTCTGCCATGATAAACTGTGCTACTGTAGTCCCAAAGCAATAAGATCAAGTGACAATGGGCTGAAATCCATGAGATAAAATAAACCTTTTTTCTGATAAATTGATTATCTTCTGTATTTTGTCATAGCAATGGAATGCTGACTAAAACAGCTTGCAAAGTAAATATCACAAGATGAGGTCTGCAAATCAGAGGAGAGAGCTCCAGAGAAGAAGGTCTGGGGGTACAGCTGCTTGCCTCTGTGAGCTGTTGTTGAAGTTGTTCCTCAGTAAGGCCCAGTGATCGCATCCCTCGGGCCCTACAGGCAGATTGTAGTTCTGATACACTCAAAGCCTTCACCCCTTCTTTGGCAATTATCTGCAAAAAACATTAAGGAACAGTATCAGACCTTTGTGTTCCAATTTTATCTAATCCTCTACCATTCCAGCAAATCAGCCTGAATTTGGTTATTTAATCCTTTGTCCCCTACACTGATTGCTGCAAAGACCAGAACCCTAAAAAAAAAACGAAGTGACTTAGGAAGGTGGCAGTTTAGATGAAGGAACTCCTGCTAACAGGCGTTAGTAATAGAGATTTATTCCCCCCACCCCTTCCCTCTCTCTCTCTCTCTCTCTCTCTCTGTTACTGGGGATTGAATCCACAGGCACTTAACCACTGAACCACATCCCCCAGCCACCCACCCTCCTTTTTTTTTTTTTCTTTTTTTGAGACAGGGTCTTACTAAGTTGTTTAGGACCTCGCTAAGTTGCTAAGGCTGGTCATGAACTTGCAATCTTCCTCCCTTAGCCTTCCGAGTTGCTGGGATTATAGGCATGTACCACTGCACCTGGCTAATAATAGAGATATTTCTATAACTCCTTCCCAACATTTTTTTTTTTTTTTTGGTACCAGGATTGAACTCAGAGGTACTTGACCACTGAGCCACATCCCCAGCCCTATTTTGTGTGTGTGTGTTTTTTTATTTTGAGACAGAGTCTCACTGAGTTGCCTAGCACCTCGCCATTGCTGAAGGTGGCTTTGAACTCGTGATTCTCCTGTCTCAGCCTCCCAAAAGTACTAGGATTACAGGCATGCGCCACCACACCCAGCTCCTTCCCAACATTTTATCAACAAAGTATTTCACCTCTTGCGCTTTGCGTTGTCTGGTTGTGACATCTCCTTTTCCCTTTCATAGCATCTTTAAGGTTCACTAGAAAAAATGTTGCACTTGAAAAGCTTTCATGGTACCATTTGTTGTATGTGCCAGTACTGTTTCCCTCCCTATCCCCTAACACCACTGCAGGAATGTCTCTAACTGGTCCACAAAACTCCCGCAATAAATAACAGTTTCTGCTTGATGTAATCCAAAACTATGGTACCTCTGGTACCAGTATTGCTTATTCCAAAGTTCTGAAAGCAAGATGTGTAATCAAAATGAGGCCAATGGGATCATGCTTTGCTTTCACAGTTCTGGTAAGCCAGCTCCCACAGGTAGAATGCTTTATAGCAACTGATTTAGATTCAAGAAACACACTTTCCATTTTTTTTTAAGGAGTCTAATTAGTAGTTATAGTCTAAACAGTGCCTTCTGTAAGATGTCTATGCTCTGCTTTTCCTTCCAGCATTATGCATTGCCACCCTCTTCTAACCAACCCAACTCACTCAGCAGAATATTTACTTTTGGCACCAGCTCCTCAGTAGGGGAGCAGAGGTGTGCAGGTTAAAGCCTTGCCAGGAATCTACTGAGCTGCTATTTCCTTCCCAGCAGGTCCTAACTGCTTTAGATTAGTCTCAGCTAAGACATCCAAATTACTGACTGCTTATGATGGCATTCTTAAGAAAATGGGTCCCAGTAAAACAAACAATTCCTAAAATGATTGTTTAAACCACTCATTTTGCCAGAATCAATCCATGAGCAGACCCAACAGAACTGCACTTCATCACAAAGACACCCTAAGATGCCTCCCAATGCTTCCTGAATCCCCTTCAGTTATGGTTGAGTGCTTACTTTATCATCTGCTTTTATAGACTTCAGTGTCATCAGGAGCTGAAAGCGGAGCAAATTATTGGTTCCAAAGGTCTGCAATTCTAGCAGTTTACAAAGGGCAACCAGCTGAGGTCGATCTAAGTGCTCCAGAGGTAGCTGATCCTCAAAGAATTTGGAAAAGCGAACTATCTCCTTTGTGCTGGGTTTGTGGCCTGTCTGGACCTAGGCAATGAGACAAAAAGGCTAATTAAAATGTATTTCCTACTAAAGGTAACTTTCCCAATAGACTTTATAGTGGGGGGGGGGGGGGCGGCGTTTACCAGGAATTGAACTCAGGAGCATTCAGCCACTCAGCCACATCCTCAGCCCTATTTTGTATTTTATTTAGAGACAAGGTCTTACTGAATTGCTTAGCGCCTCACTAAGTTGCTGAGGCTGGTTTTGAATTCTCAATCCTCCTGCCTCAGCCTCCTGAGCTGCTGGGATTACAGGTGTGCGCCACCATGCCCAGCCTCAGTAGACTTTTGAAATAGACATCAAAACATTTATGAACATTATTTTCTTAATTTCTTGTCTTCCTTTTTTTTTTTTAAATCTTTTTTTTAACAACCTTTATTTTATTTATGTATGTATGTATTTTGTATGTGGTGCTGAGGATCGAACCCAGTGCCTCACGCATGCAAGGCAAGCGCTCTACCACTGAGCCACGACCCCAGCCCTTGTCTTCCTTTTTTTTTTTTTTTTTTTTTTTTTTTTTTTTTTTTTTAATGTGGTGCTAAGGTCTGAACTCAGTGCCCCACACATGCTAGGTAAGTGCTCTGCCACTGAGTTACAGCCCCAGCCCATGAACTTTATTTTCTGTCTGGAACTGGAATCACCTGAAAAATAAGGAGAATTGTGCTGTTCTTTCCAAGAAGTTATCATCAATACATTGATTACTTAGGCATTCCTGCAAACTGCTATAAGTGTTTATGATGTTATATGTTTATAATTAGTGTGTTTTATAACTTACATATTAGCAATTTCAAAGATTTGAACAATTTGGAAGATCCATGATGACATGCATTTTTCAGATAACTCCAGCTCAGAAGTTGTTTGGTATGATATAAAAGACTAACACCTGTTTTACGTAGGATGATAGTTGTGTAGAGGCATCTCCCATCTTGGCTCTGTTCCTCCTTGCCATTTCTGTAATTGTTTCTTGAAGGAATTTTGCTACTTCCAACTTTGCAGCCATTTTCTTTTTCTGTTTTTCTTCCTTAATAGTAAAAGAGGAAAAAGTTAATCTTTCATGACTGCGCTTGGCAAAGATGGAAGAAATAACTACAGCCTTGTTATTGCTCATCCCTATGCCTGTAATCCCAGCACTTTGGGAGGCTGAGATAGAATTGCTCATCCCTATAACATGTATTGTATTAATATTATTTGCAGGCCTAATTGGGATTTGTGAGAATCAGAGCAAATATAAAATAGCTTCTATTTAAAACTTGTTTCCTTAATCTTATATTTATTTCTCATTAATACAATGTTCACAAGTACTTAAAAGATCCAAAATGTCTCCTCCGTGGAAGACCTTGTCATTATTTAGAATGAGATAGTATTTCTTAACCAACTAAATTGTTACTTGAGCCAACTCCTGGTCTGAGTAGCCCTGGATTTTGCTCTACAAAGACAACTAGGAAATCAATTCTATGCAGAAGTAGCTTAAAGTTTGAATAGAAAATAGATATAGTTAATAATAATACAGTGAGTTGAATGTTATATATAGTACATATGAAAAAAAGTACTACATAAAGAGGAATTAAACATGTACACTCTCAAGACATTAGGTTGACCAGTATTTCTTAATCCCTGTTCACCATAAGAAATGCCATGTGGTAGCATTTTCAATCTAACCATGTTCGGGGTGCTGATCCTCAAAGAATTTGGAAAAGCGAAACCATTTCCTTTGTGCTGGGTTTGTGGGAAATAGAAAGAAACAGGAATAATATCTAGCTATATCTACATATTACATATATAGATGTACATACAGATTACATACATAGATTATATATATTAGATCATTAGAATTTCCTGAGCAACTTAAAAACATGAATACACATATAAATACATATATAAAAACATACATGTGTATATGAATGTCTAAATATGTGTAAATACTTATTATATTTTTCTATATGTATGTACATATAAAAAATGTTTTTTAAGTCACCCCTGAGATTCTAATGATCAACTAATCATAGGAATCATGGATTTTTAGATCTTAAAATACTCAGCCAAAACAAAAATACACAACAGCAATACCACAGTTAAAATCCATTTAGTCAGTCATTGATAGATATCCTTCCATCTATCCATTTATTTATTTATTTGGTACCAGGGATTGAACTCAGGGGCACTTAACTACTGAGCCACATCCCCAGTGCTTTTTTAATATTTTATTTTGAGAGAGGGTCACACTAAGTTGCTTAGGGCCTCCCTAAAGTGCTGAGGTTGGCTTTGAACTCTTGATCCTCCTGCCTCAGCCTCCAGAGTCACTGGGTTTATATGCTTGCACCACCATGCCCAGCTATCCATTTATTTATGGAGCATGCAGTAGGTGCTCAGGATTAAAACTAGCAAAAAAAAAAAGGATATGAGTTACTGCCCTCTTGAAACTTCTGGTCTAGTGAAATGAACAAACATTAGTGACTAGTGATAACCCAGTACTTCCACAAATTAACATAAAAATAGAACAAATAAGTGCTATGAAAGAGAAATGTATGGTTCTTATTTATTTATTTGTCGTGTGTGTGTGGGGGGGGTATTGGGGATTGAACCCAAGTTTGCTCTACCACTGAGCTACATCTACAGACCCCTCGCCCTTTTTTTTTACTTTTTTTTCTTTAAACTATCAGTCCAAATTTCTTAGGCTAATCCTGAAACTGTATGTGTGTGTGTCTATATGTATGTATGGGGGATTATGATGTTTAAGGGAGAGGTAATATTTAGATAAGTCATTTCCCCTATTCCCTCATTTTCCCATATTTACTAAAACTTTCCTTGGAATGTTGTGGCATTAATTCTAAATCATGGTTATCTCTCCCTTTTTTTTTCTTCAATAATGGGAATAGAGCCTGGGGTGTTCTACCACTGACCGACATCCCTAGCCCTTTTTATTTTTTATTTTTGAGACAGAGTCTCACTAAATTGCTAAGGCTGGCCTGGAACTTGTGATCCTCCTGCCTCAGCCTCCAGATCCTGCTTGGATTTCATATACCACCCCCATGCCTGGCTAGGTGCTATTCTTTTTATCCAGAATATCTTTTTCAAACTGTGGTAAAATTGTCTCAGTTCTAAAGTTATCACTCTTGTGGAATATTTCCCAGTCTTACTGATTTAAAAGTTGCCCTTTGTCCTCTAGTAGTTTTTTTAAAAATATTTTTAGTTGTAGATGGACATAATACCTTTATTTTATTTATTTATTTTTATGTGGTGCTGAGACTCGAACCCAGTGCCTCACACATGCTAGGCAAGCGATCTACCACTGAGCCACAATCCCAGCCCATCCTCTAGTAGTTTTACTGATACTTTCATACCACTGTCTAGTAGTCACACCAAAGGGGAAAAGTGAAGGAATTGCTTCTGTTTTCTCACCCATCCCCTTGACAGTGACCATCAGGCACCTTCTTCTCAAGGACTACTCAGCAATGAAGGGTCTGTGCGGCTGAATAAATCCTACTTACTGTTCAATTAGTCACCACAGTAGGCTTTTGTTATCTTTATTTTTTCCTAATTAACTTCACTGGGGAAAGGATAATCTTAAATAAATGGTACTAGAGCCAGGCGTGGTGGTTCATGCTTGTAATCCCAGCATTTTGGGGGGCTGAGACAAAACATTCTCAAGTTCAAAGCCAGCCTCAGCAATGGCGAGGCACTAAGCAACTCAGTGACACCTTGTCTCTACATAAAACACAAAATAGGGCTGGGGATGTGGCTCAGTGGTTGAGTACCCTGGGTTCAATCCCTGGTACAAAAAATAAATAAATATATCACTAGAAAATATCACTAGAAAAACTGGATATTCATATGCAAAGAATATCTAGACACTGACATCACACCTTTCATAAAAATTAACTCTAAATGGATCATGGCATTAAATGTAGAATCCAAAGCTATGGAACTCCTAGAGAAAAGCAGGAGAAAAATCTAGGTGACCTTGGGTTTGGCAATGGGTTTTTAGCTGCAATAGCAAAAGCATGATCCATAAAAGAAAAAATTGATAAGATGGGCTTCATTAAGAGTGTTTGCTTTGTGATAGACACTGGTCAGGAATGAAAAGATAACCCACAAACTAGGAGAAAATATTTACAAAATATTTATTTGATAAAGGATTTTTCCCCCAAAAGATACAAAGAACTGAAAACCACAGTAAGAAAACAAACCACCCATTTAAAAAGTAGACAGGGCTGGGGTTGTGGCTCAGTGGTGGAGCACTTGCCTCGTATGTGTGAGGCACTGGGTTCGATCCTCAGCACCACATAAAATAAATAAAGGTATTGCATTTATCTACAACTACAAAAATGTATTTTTTTTTAAAGTAGACAAGAGATTTGAATAGAAATCTCCTTAAAGATACACAGATGGCAAATAATCAGATGAAAATATGCTCAACCTCCTATCATGAGAGAACTGCAAATTAAAGCAACAATGAGATACCAGTACATACCTACTGGAATGACTAATAGCTAAAGCATGGACAACATCAAATGCTGGGGAAGATGTAGAACAACAGAACTCTCATTCATTCCTGGTAGCAATGCAGAATGGTACAGCTACTTTGGAAGATAGTTCAGTAATTTTATATAAAGCTAAACATAGTATTACCATTTGATCCAGCAACCACTCTCCTAGGTATTTACCCAAATGAACTGAAAACTTATATCCGTATGAAAGCCTAAACACAATTATAGCAATTTTACTCATAATAGCCCAAAATTGGAATCAGCTGATTTTCAAAAGGTAAATGGATAAACTGTGATATATCCATACATAGGACTATGATTCAGTGATAAAATTTATAAAATAAGCCATAAAAAAGACATGAAAGAATTTTAAATGCATATTGCCAGAATTCAACTTAAGCTCCATCTTAAATATCCCTTTGCTTATCATGGTCGAGGTTCTGAGTTTGATCCTCAGCACCACCACACACTCCTGGTCAATCCTAAAGGAGAAATACTAACTACTGATGAGAAGCAGTCTCCTCCCCAACTCCCACCCCACAGTGCTGGGGATCAAACACTGAAAGCAAGAATTCAACCACTGAGCTACATTTCTAGCCCCAAGAGAATCAGAATTTCTGAGTTTTTCTTTTCCTTTTCACTACAGGGACTGGAACCCAGGGGCACTCTACCACTGAGTTATACCTCAGCCTTCTTTTCCTTTTCTTTTCTTTTCTTTCTCTCTCTTTTTTTTTCTTTTCTTTTCTTTTTTCTTTTTTTTTTTTTTGGTGCCAGGTATTGAACTCAGAGGGACTCAACCACTGAGCCACATTCCCAGCCCTACTTTGTGTTTTATTTAAAGATAGGGTCTCAACTGACTTGCTTAGTGCCTCACCATTGCTGAGGCTGGCTTTGAACTCGTGATTCTCCTGTCTTAGCCTCCCAAAGTACTGGGATTACAGGCATGCACCACCATGCCCTGCTCCTTCTTCGTTTTTGGTTTTTTTTTTTTAATTTTGAGACAGGGTTTCTCTATAAGTTGCCAAGGCTGGCCTCCAACTTGCGATCCTCCTGCCTCAGCCGGCTGAGTTACTGGGATTACAGGCATTTGCCACCACTGGCTCTTCCTGAGTTTCTTATTTGTCTGCAACTGATTTATGGTATAATTTTTAGCAATATTCTTAAATTTGTATATATTTACCTATAATTATAACTTTTTCAGAAGCCAGCCTAAAAAGGCTATGGACTGCATGATTCCAAGTATATGACATTTTGGAAAGGGTAAAACTATAGGGACAGTAAAAGGATCAATGGTTGCCATGGATTGAGGAGAGGAATAGACAAGGAACAAACAGGTGGAGCACAGGGGATATTTAGAACAGTAAAACTATTCTGTGTGATGATGTGAAGGTAGATAGATAACATACGCATTTACAAACCCCACAACTGTACACCACAAAAAGTGAACCCAAATGTCAAGTCTGAGAGTGAATTAATGAATGTATCACTATGGTCTCTTTAGTTGTAACAAATGCACCACCTGAAGTGTAATATGTGGGATAGAAATATATGGACCTTCTCTACTTTCTGCCCAATTTTCATGTAAACTTAAAAACTGGTTCAAAAAATAAAGTATATATATATTTTAAAGCTCAAAAATTCTACATACCTTTTTGGATTCACTTTCAAAAGTTGATGGCAACATCTCTGGGAAGAGTTTCAGAAACACTGGTATCAAGAATTCCATGAAGGGTACAATTATGAATACCATAAATGGAACCAAGCGGAAGAAATCAGCACAAGTTCTCAATAGCTAAAGAATTAAATGCATAAGCAATATTTCATTATCTTATGATATGCCAAGAAAAAAAAGCCTGCCTTGGTTTTCATGTGTTAATAGCCCAAGACAGGTTTTCTGCAGCTATTCATAAAATAGAAAGGTGGGGTTTTTCTCTTCACCATAGCTCTGAAGTAATATTTATGGGATCTCTTCAAGGAAATCTATGAGTCAAAACATAATATTGGCATCTCTTAGCTTTCATCTAAGTGAAGGGTCTGCTTTACTTTAATAAGATAGTTAAAATTTATTGTTCTTCTTTTTTGAGACAGTATCTCACTATGTTGTCTTGAGCATTTGAGCTCAATTAATCCTCCCAACTCAGCCTCTCCAATACCTGGGACTACAGGCATGTACTACTGTGGTTGGCTTTAAAACTGTTTTTTTTAAATGCATATGCTTAATATATTAATAATACTTTGCATTTATTTTTTCTTTTTCTCCCCTCTCCGCCCCCCCCCCCCAGTACTGGGGATTGAATCCAGGGATGCTCTAACCCTAAACTAATCCCCCAACCCATTTTGATTTTTATTTAATTACTTAATTAATTTTTTTGGTGGCACTGGGGATTAAACCCAGAGGTGCTCTATCCATGAGCTATATCCAGCCCTTTTTATTTTTGATAAAGGCCTTGCTAAATTATTGGAGGCTGCCTCAAATTTGTGTTCCTTCTGCCTCAGCCTCTGGAGTCCCTGGGATTACAGGTAGGCACCACCACTCCTGGCTAACAGTACTTTGCATTTCTGGTGCACATTAAACTTGAAATCTCAACTCCTTGGAGAAATTAAAAAACAGGGCTGGGGTATAGCTCAGTTGGTAGAGTGCTTGCCTTGCATGCACAAGGCCCTGAGTTCTAATCCCCAGCACCAAAAAAAAAAAAAAACCTTCTTCAAATAGAAGAGTTATAACTATTCTGTAGATAAATATATGAAACAATAAAAATACTGCCTAAAGCTGAAGAGCAAATCAGCTGTAGACAAGTAAGAAACTGGTTCTCTTGGGGACTAGGGATGAACCTCACGGTAGAGCGTTTATTTAGTACAAGGTCCTGGGTTGGATCCCCAGCACTGTGAGAAGGAAAAGAAACTCATTTTCACCAGTAGTTAACTATTCCTACTTTAGGATTTGAGATGGAGGGTGTTGGGGGTCAAACCTAGAGCCTTAAGCATCCAAGACAAGCTACTTTGGGATATTTAAGATGAAGTTTGAGTTTAAAACTTGGTTCCCAAATAGTTCATTTTAATTTCACATCTTCTTGCTTGACTATGATTTTTGCCTACCCGTCGTCTCTCTCGTCTGGTTAGCACCTGTCCGTGAAGCAGCCTCCAAACCATTTTGGCAGCAATTTTGGTGTCAATCCAAAGTAAGTAGAATCCGTTGTAATAATATTTAAGTTCATCCATAATTTTTTGTCTGAAAGATCGCTTTTCTTCTTTAATACTTATCCCAATTTCTTTTGTGGACTGAGGGCTTATCACCTTTGCCTTTTCTGGGGTTTTCTCCAGCTGAGGTTTACCAGGGTTCTGTTGTAGCCAGCAAGTTGATGTGTGTAGCTTTTGTATTGGCCTAGTTCGTAAATGAAGTATTTTATTGCCTGATTGACTGGGATAACAGTACTTCTTGCTTCTATAGTTCTTCATATATGTCTTATTTAAATGAGAATCTGGCAAGTGAAGAAATGCAAGTGATGGGGAATAAGAGCAGATAGGATGGACAAAATGGCTAGGGAATCTGGAATAAAGAGTAACATTTCTGAGTTGAGCACATACTATTACAAACTTAAAAATTAAAGAAATAGATATTTTATCTAGTTAAAACCAAACTACTTTTTTTTTTTCTTTTTCTTTTTTGGTACTGAGGATTGAACTCAGGGGTACTCGACCACTGAGCCACATCTCCAGCCCTATTTTGTGTTTTATTTAGAGACAGGGTCTCACTGAGTTGCTTAGCATCTCACTGTTGCTGAGGCTGGCTTTGAACTCGCGATTGTCCTGTCTCAGCCTCCCAAAGTGCTAGGATTACAGGCGTGTGCCACCGCGCCCGACTAAAAACTGGCTAAAAACTTTTTTAAGCCTATAAACAGCTGGTGTTTATTACTGAATGAAATATATTTTTGTTGTTGTGTTGGTGGTAGGGTTATAACCTAGAGCCTCGCATATATGAAGCACATAATATACCACTGAGCTATACCACCAGCCCCAAATATAATTTTTTGCTTCAACTGCTAAACAGTATGTTCTATGGTTGAATATGCTCTATGATAACTTATTAGTATTAATAAGTTAATTTCTAAGAATAAATTGCTTAGAAGTTCTGCAACCATTAATTTTAAAATCTACTAGCACACATCTTTTCATCAGGGATTACGTCAATAATCTATGGACTACCATATTGTGTTTTTAACCACTCTACTGACAATAGGAATGTTTTAATGAAACTTTCCATGGTCCCTGTGGGGGTTAACCAATCAAATAATACTGCTTTGTCTACGTAAAGTCTATGGAGTCCCTTAAATGAGAGGCATTTACAGCTAAAATGTCCTTCACCTAAAATTTCTCAAGAACATTAGAAATAAAAATTAGAATTGAGTATCCCCAGTCAAGGAGCTTTACATTCTATCACAACAGCTTATAGTTTTCAGTTAAATAAGATAATAAGATAGATCTAGGATTTTTCTGTTCTTTCATTCCTTTTTCTTTTAAGGCAGGCTCTTCCTATGTCGCTTATGTCATCTGCCCAGCCTGGCCCTGAACTCAAGATTCTCTTGCCTCAGGCTCCTGAGTAGCTGGGACTACAGGCTCAGGCCACAAAATTGATTTCTTTTTTCCCTCAGTGCTGGGAATGCAACCCACAGCCTCATGCATGCCAGTCATGAGCTACACCCTCAGCCCTTCATACTATTTTTGAAGCATGACAAAATAAAAATACTCTTTGAATAACCAAAAAGGAAAATTTACAATGTGGTAACACACCCTAATGAAACAGGAATTTGCCATAGAAGGGATTTGTTCATTCATTAGCCATTTTACTCCTTTTTTACATCAAAAGGCCTTATCAATTACAGAGGTATCATTCTAAAACTATTACATGTTTATGTGTTTGTATGTGTAGTACTGAGAATTAAACCCAGGGGCACTCTACAAATGAGCCCTTTTTAATTTTTATTTTGAGACAGGGTCTAACTAAATTGCTGAGACTGGTCTCCAACTTGCAATCCTCCTGCCTCAGCCCCAAGTTGCTGGGATTACAGGCCAGTGTCATTGCACCTGACTACATCCTCTATCTTGCCTGTACCAGACCTCTAAAAAATTACTCAGCCCAAGTTCTAAAGCATATAGAAGATTTTAGTAAGTTTATATTAAAATGTCAGCTTCCTAAGAACTAACATAATTAAAAACCAACAAGGTTTTAATTGTCTACTAAGCCAATCCTTTTACACTCATCCTTTCCATCCAGAAGAATGAAGTTCATATACTTATGAGGATGGGAAGAATTCCAATGCTTACCTTGTGCGGACAATAGCTAAGACTGAACTACAACTGTTGAATGCCATATTTATTTTCTCTGAACAAATTTAACAAAGAGACCTAGACAAAAGAAGTAAACAATTTAGTATTTTAAAAAGACCTCAATTAATATGAGAATTTAAATGTTTCTATCTATTGCAAGGGCAGAAAGTTTGCATATTCGAAGTACAAAACCTCCTTCAAGTACATTCCTAACAATTATTTTCTTAGCTCTGGATTTGAGTATGGAACTTTCAGATCCCAAAACACAGAAATGATCTCTAAGATGATAATGCTTATGAAGATGATATGGCCATCAAAGACATTTTTATTTCTGGTCAATATGTCTAGTAATCTTCCTTGGATGGTTGGTAAGTATTTCAGAAAATGAAAAAAACACACCTATTTGTAGAGTAAGAATACAAGTAGAAAGCAAATACCCTGGATTTGTTTTCTTCTCCCCCACCCTCTTTCCTCCTCCCATGGGTTTGTTTTCAATTAGCTTTTTCCATATTTGGCCAAGCTACCCCAAACCCTAGAGCCTGAAAGTACATATTAATCTCATTTATGCAGCAGTAAAGATATGAATGGTGCCTATATTTACGTGCAGGTAAAACAGCGCTAGCGATTTTCCAGAGCCCAAATTGAGCTTTCCTCCATCCAGTAGCGCTTTTCAGCTAAGGGCAGCAAGGAGCTGTAAGGACCCTTAATATCTCATACTATCTATTTTGCTTTCCTGCAACTGGGTTTAAAGGAGCATCAGGGTCTTTCCTGGACGGAAATCTCAACCAGAGAGCTAACATTTTGAACAGGTCTCAGCGTCTCTGCACCCAGCCCAACGGTGGGTCGAGCGAGACAAGACCTGCTGCGGCGGTAAATCCGCTCTCCCGCCCAGCACTCCTACTCTGGGCTGTGGGCAACCACTTCCCTGGCTGTCTGGGCCCGGGCGCAGACAGGCGGCCAGCACGGCCTGGCTTTTCGCACAGCCCCCACGCCCAGGGTTCCTGGGGTTACCTCTGCCGCTGGCATGTCACCACCCGGGTGCAAAACGCGCCCTCGGCTTCCTCAGTCAGCTACTTTCGCACGCGTAGTACGTGGGCGGACTGTTGTGGGTCTTGGGATTTTTTTTTTTTTTTTCTGGTTGCGGGGGTAGGACAGATACAGGAACGATAACTCTTAGTGATCTGTGTGGTTGAAAATGAAGACGAGAACAGGAGGGCTCAGGACACAGAAGAGAGACTCGGAAGTGAGGCGTGGAAGGAGGGGGAAATGGAGGCTGAGCTCCAAAGTTTGGGAGGCCAGGGAGAACAAAATCACTAGCAGAAGAGAGAGCGCGGTGGGAACTGGAAACCGTAGGGAAAACTGGGAGCTAATGGGAGGGGCAGGATGCAGAGGGAGCGGGCTCCGGAGAGGAACACGCAGGCACGGTCCAAGTAACAGCCTGAGGACTTGGCCCGCCCGCCCCTACCTCCTCGGCCAGGCTCCCGGGAACCGCCGCCTAGGTCCTCCCAGTTCCTTCCCAATTCCTCCCCCGGCCCTTCAAGCTAGAAGGGCCAGAAGCCAAGTCTCTATGACTCCACCTCTTGCCCCTCGCCCCGTGACGTCACTGAGTGACGACACCACCAACCAATGAACTCTCAAAATTCTGGGGAGGGCGGGCGTCCTTCACCTTAGCCACCCAGGAGGCACCAAGGTCTCCTCCTTACCAGCTAAATGACTTGTCTGCTGGGTTTAGTTTAAAGAGCGTCGGTGCTGGAGGATCGAAGACTGGCGTTTTCTGCCTATCTACGTTGTAGTCTGTGGCTACTCCCCTGGGAAACCCTTGAGTGAAGGTTGGATTAAAGAGGCTCCTACCCTAGCGTAATATGTCTGATAGTCGCCATGGTAACCATCTTGGAGTCACGAATGACATCACTTTGATGTATTCTCCCTCCGGCCCTCGACCCCTCCAACTCGGAAACTGCCTAGGGAGACTTGAGCCGGGAGGAGGTTGAGTGGGTGGCAGAGGGCTTTTTTTTTTTTTTTTTTTCAGGCCCAAGGTTGGAATGCTGTGAAAGCTTCACGTGGAAATACTAAAAAGTCTTTGCTTTATAAATACTCTCTTAACAGGTGTTGCTTACGATCAGTAGTTTGTGTAGAAATCTCTATATTTAAAATGTGTATATAAGAGCTGTGAAATGAGGGTTCAGGGGTCACTTTGGTTCCTAGAATGTGAAACTGAGCCATCTTGGGAAAGAGAACGATCTAGAAATATTCTCTTCCCCAGTTATATCTTCTTATCTATTTGATCTGGCTTTCTTTTAAGGTAGAGAAAAATTTTAGTGGCTGTACCCTAACACCAGACAGCAAGGAATCGGTTTCTCAAGAAGAACGCTTCTCTTCAAATGTAAACCGACTATAGGTTTTACTCATCTGGGCAGCACATTTGTAAGAATGAAAGATGGCGGGTATTAAATTTCAGTAAGAAGTGCAGACCGCTTTTAATCCACAAAGCATTTCTCAGCTAATAACCAAACGATTCATCTGTTAAATGGAAAAAACTTTTCAGTTTGGCCACTAGAGGTCCCTTTGTGCATATCTGATGCCTAACTTTCCACATAATGGTTTCACTTCACGTTCTATGTTTACTAGACTTAAAATCTACAAGGCTTTCCTCCCTTTACCTTTCCCTCCTTGAAAATTCACGATGGTAAATTTTGAATTTTAAAATATAGATATAATTTTCATGTCGACTTAAAAAATTAATCACTGCTTTACCATAAACACATACTTTTCTGGAAAACATCATAAAGGATCCAAAAATATTCCTCCCAGTTCACTGGGAGACATTTTATACCAGGAAATATTCTTATTCATGCATTGTATTCACTTACAACCAGGCACCGTGAAAATCATCAAGTATTCATAAACCAGATGAACAATTCCATGCCTAGCCTTTGAAAGATGAGTTAGGTTTTTTACCATGGCCATATGTCAGCAACTCTTCTAAAAGAGGAAGGGTTTAAAACCCTTCTTACTGAAATACATTTGTTCAAAGCAATGTCTACTTTTTCCTGTTATCACGCTTGGCAATTTCTTTGACTTTCAGGATACATGATTTGATATGTAAGGAGTTTTTGTATAAAATCATCAGAAGAGAAACCCCCCAAAATTTTCTTCCTCTGTAACTGGCTCTGAGAACTGTTAGATTTCTCTCTTGATGAACTATCTGCTCCTTTTCTATGGAGAAGAGTAAGCATGTTCTAAACCTCAGAAGATGTTAGATGCAAAAAATGTAAATTGCTACTTTTAGTGCTCATTTCCCTAAATATTAACTGTACTCTTTTTTTTTAAGTTGTAGATGGACACAATACCTTTGTTTTGTTTATTTTATGTGGTGCTGGGGAATTGAACCCAGTGCCTCATGCATGCTAGGCAAGTGCTCTATCACTGAGCCACAATCCCAGCCCTAACTGTGTTCTTAATGTTTTGTAGAGAAGACCATATGCATCTACTTCACATAATTTCAAGTTTAAACTTTTATTATCAGCATAGTTATTAGAAGCTGGCTAAAATAAAATTCCTGGGGATAATTTACAAGATTCTCCTCAAGGGGAAAATCCAGGTGCCAGGTCAAGGTGACAGTTTATCAACAAAGCATGGAGGTTACAGGCAGATGGGAAAAGGAGGATGGAGGTGGAAAGGAAAATAGAAAAAAAAAAAAAGACAAATTTAATCCCTTTCCAAGAGAGACAATCAAGTGGCTCAGGTGGCTCCCTTAGCTATCTGTTTTTAAAAGACATATTTATAATAAAAATGTGTTTTTATTAATTAATTTAACTTTTGGTATTACACAAAGTGTAGGTTTAAAAATAGTTTAAAATTTTGGGTAGTAGTGTTGCCTTTAGTCCCAGCTAACTGGGGAGACTGAGGCAGGAGCTTTGCTTGAGCCCAGGAGTTGCAAGCCAGGCTGGGCAACATAGTAAGACTCCATCTCAAAATAAATAAATAAAATTAACAGAGATGAACAGTATTTAAGTCACAATATCACTCTTACAGGGTTAATAAACTAATAGATAATTAGTGCCCATTAAAAATAATCTGTGCTGGGAGCCCACACCTGTAACCACAGCAACTCGGGAAGCTGAGGCAGGAGGATTGCAGGTTCAAGGACAGTCTCAGCAATTAAGCGAGTCCCTCACCAACTTAGGGAGACCCTGTTCCAAAACAAAAAATAAGAAGGACTGGGGTTACAGCTCAGTGGAAAGCACCCCGTGTTCAATTCCCCGTACCAAAATAATAATAATAATTGACGCGTTGGAATCTTCTAATTTAAAGATGATAAAGAATTTCTTATAATGGTACCAAATAGATGGAGCATTACGTCTATCAAAAGTATGACGCCTAGTAATAATACTACTTTATAGTTCTCAGGACAGAAGACTACATATTGATTTCCTCATCTGATTGCCTGTGTTTCCTTTGTACGTTCATGTTTCTGTACTGCAACGTTCTAAGCCATTACTCAGGCTCCAGGAAATAACTACATTTGCAAGACTACATCTGTAAGACTCGTTTACTGTGTCACATACCTAAGACCTTCCATTGTTTTACATAAATTTCTAGAATAGGGAGGGCAAGAGGTTTACAGAGCATTACTGCCCTGTCCCTCTTCTTCTTTTTGTGCGAGCGGTCTAGGACAAACGCTCTAGCGTCACTCAGTGCGAACGTCTGGCCAGAGCCGCGAAGGCCCGGCACGTGACTGGCACCGGGCGCTTTCTGACCCTGGCAGTCCGGGATGCAGTCGGCGCTGACGTCCTGCTTTCTACCCACAAGCCTTCAGGCCCCAGTGCGAGCAGGAAGAAGGCGTGCGGGCCCGGTGCCTGCCTGCTAGGGAGGTCGGGGCGCTTCCTGAGCGAAACGGGGACGCCGCCCAGGCGTTCTGATGCTTGTAGACAGAGGACCATGCGACGCTCGCACCCCTGGCGGAAAAAGAGACTGTCCCATCCCCGGATTTAAGTCCTAAACTGCTACCAATGCTTCCGAGTGCAGACCCTCGTGAACTAGGGCGCTCTTCTCTGACAGCTGTCGGACAGAGACAGCCAAGGAAGCTCTTGAGTCATCCTGCTTTTTTTCGGTTTTCTTAACGTGATACTCGTTTGTGCCAGTCCAAGTAGTATCATATGGTGTTTAATGTATGCTGTTATTTAATAAGTATAAAAGAACACGCACGAGCACAGTTTTGCCTCAGGCCCAATCCTAACCCGTCCGTCTGCTAGTTTCATCTACATTCCAGCCCCTTCGCATCATTCTTTCCTGACCCTTTGCCTTATCGCCCGCGGTCTCCCGTCTGGTCTAGACACTCTAGCGCCGTTCGCACTGCTGGTTCTGGCTCCCGCCTCTCCTCTCCTGGGGCTGACGAGCCTCTTCCTCCTTTCGCCCCCTGTACCCCAAACCTGGGACTGCATTTCCCGGCAGGCGCCGCGGCGCGCGGCCAATGAGGGGCTGAGGATTTGGCGGCGGCGGCGCCCCGAGAGTCGGGGTGGGGGGGCTTTGTGCACGGCGGCGACGGCGGCGGCGGGAGCGGGCGGCGGGAGCGGGCGGCGGCGGCCAGCACGGAGGCGGAGGCCGAGGGTACTGTGCACAGGTCGCTGCGGAGAGGTGTGCGAATTCCGAGTGGAACTCGAGGACCTTGCTGCCCAGTTGGACCGCCCGCCACAGGCTCCTCTCTGGGCACCAGTGGCTGCTCCGCGACCCCCGTCCCGCCACTTCCCCTTCCCACCCACCTCCGGCAGCCTTCCTCCTCCCCACAGCGCGCCCGGCCCGGTCCGGCCGTGGCCCTCCTCGTTGCCGGCCGCCATGGCAGAGGCGTCCGGCGCGGGGGAAATCTAGTCCGGGGATTTCATGCGGCCTAGCTTGGTTCCGTCTCCTCCCCCCGCGGCCCCGGCAGCTGTCGGCACCCCAGCCCCATTCCGGGCCTCCGTGTCTCTCCTGTGATCGTACTGACACGGCCGGGGGGTTAGAATGGAACAAACTGAAGGTAAAGTGCGTGTGTGTGTGCGTGTGTGTTGTGTTGCACGGAAGTGCTGAGGAGGGAAAGATGGGGAAGGGGCTACCCAGAGATAGGGCACCAGTAGGGATAGAGACCCAGGAATGGGAGGAGAAGCGAGTGGCCTGAAAGGATTCGAGGGTAGTCTAGAAGGAAGAGCAGATGGCAAGATGGGGGGTGTGGAGGGAATTGGGGGGTGGGGCAGGGGAGGTAGGATTGGAATTAGAGATGTAGTGGCGCTGAGCTGGGAATTGGGAGTAAAGGTAGGATGGGGGCGGGGATAAAGATGGGAACCGGGGAGGGGCAGAGAAAGAAGAGTTAGATTTGGAGAAGATTAGACACCCGGGTGGACTACGAAATAGGGAGGTCGTGGGGTGGAGTGTGGGAACTATAAGAGTCTGGGGGAAAGGGATGGGATTTGATGGGGAAATGGGGCATCTTACGGGAATCAAGGGAGAAATAAGGAAATGAAGTGGAGAAAAAGATGGTTTAGAAAAAGGGATGAGGAATGATTGAGACAGAATGCAATAGGAGGATAGGAAATAGACGCAGAAAACTGGAAGACATAGGATTGGGTTAGAGAAGGAAATTAAATGAATGTTGGAAGGGATGAGAACGATCCACCAAGCGTCACAGAGTGGGAGGAAAAGGGAAGGGGATTGTTAAAGTGTTAGAAAGGAAAGCCTTTTGTTCCTATATTTGTGTGTATTTTGTGCCTATTTCAAGGCTAGAGAATAGAGAAGCTAGTGGTTATGGGGTTGTGATTGTTGTGAAATGGGGGAGGTGTGGGTGTTACTGTTTTGAGGGAAGAAGAGATGTGTTTGTGTTATGGTAAGGAAACAGGGAGAGACATGGCTATAATATGATGGTTTTGGTGAGGGAATGAGGACTATTCAGATTTAAAGGGGGCAGGGGCAGCCATGTTTGCTGCCAGGCACTGCAGTGTAAATAAATTCCTTTTCCTCTTCGACATCAGTGTGAATCTGGAAGGGGCCAGCTCACATTGTTAACCCCCCTTCTTTCTAGTCATGAACTCTTTTCCCTTACCTCTTGGATCATTTACTATTATTCATAACCAGCAAAGGAGGTAGTGATATTTTCCATCTTGTGTGTTTTGCTACTCCCCCCCCACCCGCCCTTTTCTGGTTGCAAACAAGACATGCTGATGAACTGCAGTGTAAAATGTAACCCTTTTTATAAATTTAAACTAGATTTTTACTAGTTGAAAGAATCATTACTACTGTCATATTTCAAACATGATTGTGGAAAGTCTTTTGAATATTGATTGGTTTCAGAAACCTTAGAAGCGGTCACCATGTTTTCTGCAATTCTTTAAGTAAACAAGGAAATTGCATTGGTTTTTTTCACTTGGGGCTGTGTTCTTGGCAAAACACTGTGTAGGGGTAAAAAGGGATAGGAAGATCTGCTTGTGATAGATTATTTGCTTGCTATATTTTGAATGTTGAAAAATTAGAAATGTGTGTATTTTTAAAGGGTATTTCTGATAGCTCTTGCTATTAGAAGGATGGGTGTGTTAAGAATAGTGCTTTCTATTTTTTTAAAATAAACTCTTTCACCCATCTCTTCCCTTTGCCTTCATGCTGCTATCTCAATACAGTCTCCAAATGCCAGTCAGCACAGTGCAATGATCTATGAAGTAGGCATGCAGTTCTTAGAGCCTCATTGAGTTTTCAGTTTCTTGCTTTTTCTTTTTTCTTTTTTTGATGGGAAGTTCAGGTCACTCTCAAGAAAGCAATGGTAACTCTTTAATGTATTCAAATGTAACTACTTTTGTATTTGAAGTTGTTGCTTTTCTAAAGGTTTAAATCCTGACAAATTTATAGTAGATCAATTAGTATTAGATGGAGCCTATTTTATTTTTCATATTGAAAAGGATTAAAAAGTGTGCATGACTTTTTGCTTTTGATTAATCCAAACTTTTGATTAATCCAAACTTTAACCCATCACATTGATGGTCAGATTGTTCTCTAGTACCAGGAAGTTCTGTTAAAATTGTAATACAATGGACTCAATCCAATTCTACTACATATTGATTTAATCTACTTTAATAATAATGTCCTTTCAGTTGTGATGGAGAAGTTTAGGATGTGTTCTTGGTTTGTTGGGAAAATAAACTGAATGTCATTAAAGTGATATTTTCTGAGAGTACTGTGCTTATGGCATAAAGCCTGGATTTTTTGAAATTCTTTGAAGACAAGTTCCATTCTAAAAGGCCATTCTGCATGGTTTTTTTTTCCATTTATATTTATGGAGATTTCTTATTTGTGTTTCCCATTTGGTCAACATATTTATAATTAGTTTGCAAATTGTGTGCATGAACTATCAATGCCATACTTTCTAGGAAAATAAGCAATCATATATTAAGATCGTATATTGTATATTGAAATAAAAAACACATTGGAAGCTTAAATGAGACATCGTGAATATTCTAGTTCCTTGGCCAGGTACCATTCAATGAAGAAGGCTACTAAGGGGCTGGGTAGCTCACTGGTAGAGTGCTTGCCTAGCATGTGTGAGGCACTGGGCTCGATCCTCAGCACCACATATAAAATTAATTAATTAATTAATGAAGGTCCATCAACAACTAAAAAATATTTTTAAAAAATGAAGGCTACTCAAATCAGATAACACCAGAATCCCAAACTTTGCTCTAATTTTTTTGCTTATCAACCCAGTTGTGATAACTTTTTTAAACTGTAAATTAACAAATGTGCTCTATTATACTGATCAGATTGAATGAGTTTTGGATAGAGGAAACTGACATTGATGATTATTGAATCAACTGTCAGAGCTGATTCTAAAAACAGTAGTTTGATAATAATCATAGCTGGTAACATTTGTCCTCTTACAGTGATTTCCTTTTATCCTCTCAATGGTTGTATGAGGTTAATACTTTTAACTCCTTTTTACAGATGGAGAAACAGGTTAAGTAATTTAATAACATCGTAAACATTTTAAAATTCTTTGAAGACAGGTTCCATCCTAAAAGGCCATTCACCATGTTGCTTTTGGAATTTCAGCAAAGCAAGTATTTGAACCCAAGTATAGAACCTGGATCAACAAACCTAAGAAGTTTCATTTTAAAAACCATAAACATAGTATGTTTGTTACTTTAAAAATTTTCAAGAAATTTAAAAAATACCAGCCTTGATTACTTCCTTAACTATTTTGAAGTTTCTTGTTTCTCCTTCTAGGGAATTTCTGTTCACTTATTTGTATATTTCTCTTAAAGTACATACTATCTGCATTTTGCTTTTTTGTTTTAATATGGTGTCTGGGACATCTTTTAAAATTGGTACACATGGACCTACAGCTTTTTTTAAATGGTCATATAGTATTCCATTGTTGGGAATATTAACATTTATGTTGTTAACTTGTTTTTGCTATTGTAAGTTATATAGCTGATCCTGAATTACATTCCTGTCTATTCAAATGGAAGAGATATAGTACACTATCTTATTTTACAAGAGAGAGAACCGAATCCTATAGAAGTTAAGCCCAAGGCTTTGGTAACCTGTTACTTGGGTCTTTATATCACACCACATTATTTTACTGTGAAAGTATTTGAGTTGTCTACGAAAACTCAAGATGAGGGGGAATATTTCAAAGTTAGGCACATTTAGTATGATGAGTTTGAGGAAGTAAGTTGCAGTGAAGCGAGGGATCTTGCTTTATTTTTTCATACTTTGTTCATCATGCACATATAATATATACACCATATTTTTACATACATAAATGAATTGTGCTCAAGTTATCCTGGAGTTTGTGTTCTGTATAATAAAGTGGTTTTTGTCAGAATTTTTCCTGTTTCAATACAGTTGTCAATGACATAATATAGCAGTGAAATGAATTAAAAAACAGAGGTTTAGTCATGGTCCTAGAAAGAAAATTGTGACACTGATACTTTTTAAAAAATAAGCTAAAATGCCTAATTGGAAACAAGTTTAGGGCTGGGTTGTGGTTCAGTGGTAGAGTGCTCGTCTAGCACATGTAAGGCACTGGGTTCCATTCTCTCCACCACATAAAAAATAAATAAAGGTATTGTGTCCATCTACAACCAAAAAAAAAAAAAAAAAAAGATAACAAGTTTAAAAAAAATCTCAGCAGATACTGTTGATTACTTTGTTTAGTTTTAAATTATTTTTGCCTATTTAGAAGAAAGTAGCTAGGCACTATGGCACATGCATTTTGGGAGGCTGAGACAGGAGAATTGCAAGTTCAAAGCCAGCCTCAGCAATGGTGAGGCACTATGCAGCTCAGTGAGACCCTGTCTCTAAATAAAACACATAATAGGGCTGGGAAGTGTCTCAGTAGTCGAGTACCCCTGAGTTCAATCCCCAGTACCAAAAGAAGAAGAAAAAGAAAGTAGAGCCCGGCATGGTGGCGCACACCTGTAAGTTTAGGAGACTGAAGCAGGAGGATGGCAAGTTCAAAGTTAACCTCAGCAAAAGCAAGGTGCTAAGCAACTCAGTGAGACCCTGTCTCTAAATAAAATACAAAATAGGGCTGGGGATGTGGCTCAGTGGTTGAGTACCCCTGAGTTCAATCCCCAGTACCAAAAAAGAAGAAAAAGAAAGTAGAGCCAGGCATGGTGACACACACCTGTAATCCCAGTGTCTCAGGAGTCTCAGGCAGGAGGATGGCTAGTTCAAAGTCAACCTCAGCAAAAGTGAAGTGCTAAGCAATTGAAGACTCTGTTTCTAAATACAATATAAAATAGGGCTGGAGATGTGGCTCAGTGGTCAAGGGTCTCTGAGTTCAATCCCCGGTACCACCCTCCTCCTGCAAAAAAAAAAAGAAGAAAGTAGGTTACCATGGATGCTTACTCATTGGGATTTTAAAAAAAAAAAACAAAAAGATAGTCTGTGTATTGTAGACACTGAAGAAATTAAAATTATTAAAGTTTTAAAAAATTTAGAATTTGGTATCCATGCATAAAATCTGTTTCTCAATGCAATGCTGTTTTTAGTTTTCCTTTAGAAAAAAAGCAGTGTATTTTTTTTTTTGAAGAAGCAACTAAGTTGACTTATTTTTTTGTTAATAAACAACATACCCAGCATCTGAGTTTTTTTTTTTAATATTTATTTTTTAGTTGTGACAGAATATCTTTATTTTATTTTTTTATGTGGTGCTGAGGATCGAACCCAGTGCCTTATGCGCGCTAGGCGAGCACGCTACCACTGCGCCATAATCCCAGCCCCCAGCATCTGAGTTTTGAAATAAATGGCAAGCTTTCCTTTTGCTGACTGATCTTTTTATCAATATTAGTAAAATTATAATTTATAAATAGATTATACTAAGACTACTATACACACACATATTTTTTAGTTGTCAATGGACCTTTATTTAATTTATTTATATGCAGTGCTGAGAATTGAACCCAATGCCTCACATTTTAGGCACGCACCCCACCTAATATTTTTTAAAGCATACAGTATTGTTTTCATTTTCACTGTTTATCTTAGTAAATACTTAATAAATAAATACTCTGAACACCTCTATAGTATGTTGTGCCTGCTAGTATGGCATGAAAAGAAGGTAAAAGCCATATTTTAAATATTGTGAATTTGGAGAATGTTCAATTATTATGCGATGCGTTTTGTTATTCCTAAAGACATTTGCCTATCAACATGATTTTGAATTTCAAAAAGCTCTTTGCAAAAGGATTTTTGGCTTACTTTAAAATTTCAGATGTAGATCTTAATTATTATAGAGTATGTTGGGAAAATGAATAAGAATTTATATACATATTGTTTCTGTTTTAACCATATGAAAAACTGAAAATATTACTTAATACCTTACATTTTACATGGCATCTTCTGAGATATTGATAAAATTTTCACATAATTACTTAAGTTTTTTAGTTTTTAAATGAAGTTGGAAAGCATAGTTGTTTAATTCAGTAACGGATGAAACAGATTTCAGGGACTCGTCAGGCCAAAGAGACTGCCATATATGTTTTCACATTACTTAAAAAAATTTTTTAAAGAACATGTGTCCTTTTTCTTCATAGCTTGTATTTTTATTTTGATAGGTAATTTTACATTAATAAATATTTTCCTACCATAAGGCATGTTTTTTCTTATTTGGTATAAGGTATACTTTCTAAAATATATAGGAAGGTATTTTAAATTTATGAAATGGGTAGCTTCCTGGGATCTTGTGGGTGAACAAAATTTATCAAGTTGATCTGATGTTAAGAAGAGCATATGGAGACTTGCCTAGTGGCATTTTGGCCATTGCCAAGGTGATATTGTGTCTTGTAAGTCTTGCGTTACCTAAGCTCTCTTAAATGTAGAATCTCATGAAAGCCATGTGTAAAAAACAAACACAAATACAAAATAGGCATTTTACAACCTTTTTGAAGTTGTTTAGCGTAACAAAGAAATGCCTTTAAGACCCAAATGTTCAGTATAAACAAATAATGAGAAAGTGAACATTGCGTAAATATCACCTGTGTAATAAGTCCTTTAAGCAAACTTGCAGAGGCACCTTGTTGGTTCAGCTTGTCCTGCTTTGGTGGCAGTAAGACTTTAGGGATAAAAGTATGCTAATGTTCTATTTTTCTTTTTTATCATAAGCATCTGAAAAAATCATAACCACAAAGGGTCAGCAAATATAAAAATGGAATAACCAGTTTTAAGGATTATCTTTATATTGTTACTTGTGGTGCTAAGAATCGAACCCAGGGCTGCTTATGTGCTAAGTACATGCTCTACCAGTGAACTACACCCTCAAACCCATAAATGATATAACCAGTTTATAATTGTTACTGTCAAATGGATATCTAGGTAATTATTTAGAAGCACTTCTTAACATTGTAGGTACTTGAAATCTTAGTGCTTTAGTTATGAGTGTGGAATAAAACATAATACTGAGTCCCAAAAGAAAGTTCCTTTTTTTTTCTTGGTACTGGGGATTGAACTTGGGGCGCTTAACCACTGAGTCACATGCGCAACCCTTTTTTAAAAATGTATTTTATTTAGAGATAGGATCTCACTTAGTTGCTTAGGGCTTCACTAGGTTGCGGAGGCTAGCTTTGAACTCGTGATCCTGGAGCCTCAGCCTCCTGAGCCACTGGGATTACAGATGTGCACCACCGTGCCTGGCTGTAAGAAAGTTCCATTTTATTAAAAATGTTGTTTATTCAGTTTGTTGCACATTTTGGTATTATTTAGTGATTCTCAGTTTTAAATTAATATATGAACTCTAGACATGACTGTTCCTTAGAAAATGTCAGTTTGTCTATATTGTTAATATCCTAGCTTAATTATCATTTCAAAAAAACTAATTTGACTCTCTTGCTCTCGTTTCCAAAGTAATGCAGCCATTCAAAAGGGATTAACCTGAAAAGTAATCAGTAGTGAAAATCTTTGTTAGACCCTTTATCGTTGGTGCCTCTTTTTCTTTTTTTTTGGTACTGGGGATTGAACCCAAGGGTGGTTAACCACTGAACCATCTCCCACTGCTTTTTAATTTTTATTTAGAAGCAGGGTCTTGCTAAGTTGCTTAGAGCCTGGCTGAGTTGCTGAGGCTGGCTTTGAACTTGCGATCATCCTGCCTCAGCCTCCAAGTCTTGGGGGTTACAGGCACATACCACTATACCTGGCCCATGGTGCCTCTTGAACCTCACCTTTCCTGTAATTTGGCTAGGTGAATCAAGTTTCTTTTGAAGCTTGGAAAATTTCTGGATTGTGTGTGCTTTCCTGACCTTCTAGACTGCTTTTTTTTTTTTTTTAATTTGTTTTTTATTTTTAGTTGTAGATGACACAATACCTTTATTTTGTTTGTTTATTTTTATGTGGTGCTGAGGATCGAACCCAGTGCCTCCCATGTGCCAGGCAAGTGCTCTCCCACTGAGCTACAGCCCCAGCCCTAGACTGCTTTTTTTAATGTTTGGTAAGGTTAAATGTTGACTTTCAAGGATTGTAATAGCAGAAAACATTGAATGCTTTTCCCCCCTTTCACTACCTGCTGTATGCAGTATTTCATAAACCTCTACAATGTAGACTTTAAGAAAGACATTTTTATAATACTTCTGCATATGTAAATTAAAGCTTTTATTTGGTTATTATAATTTTGTTACTTAAACTATCCTCTCTTTTTGTAATTGCTGCAGGATCATGTAAATGCATTTTAGAATGTAGTATTTCACATTGGATTGGGTACAAGAAACTTATTACTTTGCCGTACTGTATCTTTGAATTCCTATCTGTTATGTAATAGAATTTTTTAAATTTATACTTCCACTGAAGGTTAAATATATTCCTTGTTAATTTCCCTGCAAAGATAATTATTTTAAATCTTTAAGTGAATGTATGTTGAATTTTCTTATATATATAAGTAAGCTCCATTTGATATAATTATTTTAAAAAACATAAATTTGGTTTTGTATATGATGAAGAGTTAATATGCTTTGTGTTGCTACCACCTATATACCATTAAGACTTGATCATTAGAATTTATTTTATTGGGTAATAAAATTAAGATATTGAGGTAAATATAGATGTGTATGCATATGTATTCACACATATGCACACATACACATAATACTCCTAAGAAATGCTGATGGTCCCATTTTCATTTTTTGGTAGGAAAATTGAATTTTTCCAAAGTGGATATGAGATTTTAAAATAACATGTTGTATTTAAGTTATGAAAAGATTATTTGTTATATAGAAATTGAAAACCAGTAAGGTATAAAGGAAATTAAAATCTCCTGAAATCCTCCCAACTGGAACTTGTATTAATATTTTGTTGTATATCCTTCCAGTATTTTTTTTATCTATGTATATATTTTCTTTTACAAAATTGAAATTGTATATTCATATTATTTTATAACATGTTTTATTGTTTAAAATACTATGAAGTAATTTTTTTGAGATTGCAGTTATAAAAACTGACACATAAGGGCTTGGGTTGTAACTCAGTGGTAGAGTGCTTGCCTCACATATTTGAGATACTGGGTTCAATCCTCTGCACCACACAAAAATAGTTTGATCCTCAGCACCACATAAAAATAAATAAAATAAAGGTATTTTAAAAAACTGACATATAATTTCTTTTCTTTTTTTGTACCAGAGATTGAACTTAGGGACACTCAACCACTGAGCCACATCTCCAGCCCTATTTTGTGTTTTATTTGGAAATAGGGTCTCACTGAGTTTCTTACGTTGCTGAGGCTGGCTTTGAACTCACGATTCTCCTGTCTCAGCCTCCCACAGTGCTGGGATTATAGGCATGCGCCACTGTGCCCGCCTATATAATTTCTTTATATTGGTATTCTGTAATCTATTTACCATTCCTCTATTGTCTTTTAGGCACTTTATAATTTTTGCATATTGTAATTTTATCAACATCCTTTTACATTAAAAAAAATCTGTACGACACTTGATTGTTTTATTACAATAAATTCCTAGAACTAGAATTGCTTAAAAAATACACGAACATTTTAGAAGCTTTTCATACATAGTTCCAAATTGCTCTCCAAAAAAAGTTTTTTAAAATACAGGTTCTCAGCCCTTTAGGAGGCTGAGACAGGAGAATTGCAAGTTCAAAGCCAGCCTCAGCAAGGGCAAGGCGCTAAACAACTCAGTGAGACCCTGTCTCTACATAAAACACAAAGTAGGGCTGGAGATGTGGCTCAGTGGTCAAGTACCCTGGTACCAAAAAAAAAACCGAATACCAGGTTCAGTTTCCCTTATGCCAAATTCCTGGGGCCAGAAATTTCACGTTTTTCGGATTTTGGAATATTTGGAACATTTGCATGCACATGGTGAGATACATTTCTCTTAAGATGAGACCTAAGTCTTAACACAAAATTCATTTATGTTTCATATATACCTCATACATATAGCCCAAAGGGTTTTTTGTCGATGTTTTGTTTTTTGTGGTGCTGGTAATGGAATCCAGGGACTTGCACATGCTAAGCACCAGTTCTAACACTGAGCTGTGTCCCCTGCCCTGACGTAATTTTAGACAATATGTTTTAGTGCACCTGTGTTTTAAATAGGACCTGTCATATGAGGTCAGGTGTGGAATTTTCCACTTCTGGCCTTAGGTCTGTCAGTACACATAAAGTTTTAGATTTTGGAGCATTTTGGATTTCAAAATTTTTGGATTAAGAATGTCAACCTGGGGCTGGAGTTGTAGCTCAGTGGTAGAGCGCTTGCCTAGCATGTGTGAGGCACTGAGTTCTATTCTCAGCACCGCATATAAATAAAATAAAGGTCCATCAACAACTAAAACAAAGAAAAAAAAAGAATGACAACCTGGCCAAGTGCAGTAGCACAAGCCTAAAATCTCAGCGTATGGAAGGCTGAGACAAGAGGATCTCGAGTTCAAAGCCAGCCTCAGCAATTTAGCAGGGCCCTAAGCAATTTACGAAACCTTGTTTCAAATTAAAAAAAAAGGTTGGGGGGAGGTCCTAGGGATGTGGCTCAGTGGTTACGCCCCTGGGTTTACTCTCTAATACTAAAAAAAGAAAAAGTTCAACCTGTAATATTTTATTATGACTTTCCATACAGGTTACCCATTAAAGTATATAATTCACTGGGATTTAGTATAGTTACAGAGTTGTATAACTATTAGCACAGTCTCTTTTTTTTTGTTTTTGGTACTGGGGATTGAACTCAGGGGTACTCAACCACTGAGCCACATCCCCAGCCCTATTTTGTGTTTTATGTAGTGACAGGGTCTCACTGGGTTGCTTAGTGCCTCGCTGTTGCTGAGGCTGGCTTTGAATTCTCAATTCTCCTGTCTCAGCCTCCCAAAGTGCTGGGATTACAGGTGTGCACCACCTCGCCCAGCTCAGCAGTCTCTTTTAGAACATTTCTAGAAAAGTTTGAATCTGATTAAATTTCTAATATTAAAGTCTTTGTTTTAAGAACTACATTTATTTATATGTACCCCCTCCGAATATTAGGGATTGAACCCAGGGCCATGCACATGCTAGGTGAGTGCTTTACCACAGAGCTGCATTCCCCAGCACTGCTTCCCTCCCACAGCCACCACTTTTTTTTTTTTTTTTTTTTTTAAAGATGGTCTCCCTAAGTTGCTGAGGCTGGCTTCTAACTTGTGATCTTCCTGCCTCAGTCTCCTGAGTTGGTGGGGTAACAGGTATGTGTCACACTCTGGGCTATTCATGAGTTTTAAAGTTTAGTACAGGCATAGTGGCACACACCTGTAATTTCAGCTTCCTGGGAGGCTGAGGCAAAAGGATTGCTTGACCCCAGAAGTTGGAGGCCAGCCTGAGGCCACAGAGTAAGACCTTATCTCAGAAAAAAAAAGTTACAGGTTAAAGTGTAGTACAGTATACAAGAACATGTTTGACACATACTTTAAATACATTTGAGTGAGATGTTAGAAAATTCTCCAGGAAAAGAAGATGCCCATATGTCCTGTATTAAGAAAACCTGATATGCATGTAAAGTTTTAGCTTATGAAGCAATGTATGTGGTAGCTTTTTTTTTTAAAGGTGGACTTTTTAATTATAACTTTATTATTTTTATTTATTAATTTGTATGTGGTGCTGAGGATCAAACCCAGTGCCTTACCTGCACTAGATGAGCGCTCTACCACTGAGCCACAACCCTAGCCCCCTGTGGTAGCTTTTTTGAATTATAAAATAATTTTCTTGTTCAGTCAAGGTATCTTTATTGAAAGATACTTAGCTTATATGTGCCTTACAATATGTTTTTTCAAATTCAAGTTTGATTTTGAAATACCTTACTTTAGAAAATGTCTATGGAGAGTGTTTTCTACCTGTATTTCACTGTAGTGGACTTGGCATCTTATGAAAATAAGGCTTTCTTTTTAATCAGAGGTTTGCTTTGCTCTGACATTCACCCCTGAAAGTTGTTCTGTAGTTGTTTGTTTTAACAGAACTGTTTGTTTAGATGGGCACGGTGGCTCACGCCTGTAATCCCAGCACTTTGGGAGGCTGAGACAGGAGAATCGCGAGTTCAAAGCCAGCCTCAGCAACAGCGAGGCATTAAGCAACTCATTGAGACCCTGTCTCTACATAAAACACAAAATAGGGCTGGGGATGTGGCTCAGTGGTCGAGTGCCCCGCCCCACCAGTTCAATCCCCAGTACCAAAAAACAAAACAAAACAAAACAAAACCAAAGAACTGTCTGTTTAGCAGGATCTTTTTCTTTTCCTTTTTCTAATTGGGTAGGCAGTGGAATGCCAGGCATTAAGTTGAGTTCTTCCACTTCATCTTATCATTAAGGATCAATATTCTTTAAATAAAGATGAAATTCATAGGAATTTGAATCGAAAGTGTTAAAATGTGCCTAAAATTGCACCAGGCATGTAGTTGATAATAATAAGTGTTTTGTTTCCAGGAATGGAAATGTATGCAGTGGGCTAGGGAATGTAGCTTAGTGGTAGAGTGCTTTCCTAGCATGCTCAAGGCCCTGGATTTAATCCCTAATGCCACCAAAAACAAAAACAAAACTCTTACATTTACGTATTTGCTCTCTGTTTAAATGTATATATAGACATATATCCACAAAATGAACTTGTCTGTGGTTCTGTATTTATGTTTAATGAATGAAAAAATGAACTCAGTTGCCTAAACTAAGTAAGTTTACTTTCTTACTTTCATAGAAATTAAAAGTTAAACGTTAACTAATGCTTGAACAGCGTCTTTGCCTGGGTTACATGGGTGTTTCTCAATCAGAAAGAGAATTCATGCTGGTGCAAGTATGAACATGAAGTTAACTTTCCAGTTCAAATTTACTTCACTGTTGTTATTACAACTTTTTGGTGGCTGTAGCTACACCAGAGCTTAGGGTTCTGATAAAACAAATAGGTGTTGTAAAATTTGAATATATGACATGAAGTTCTAATGTCCTTTTATTGCTTATTTTAAAAACTAACTTGAATATAATTGAACTTAAAATACTAAAATGATAAAGCTGATGAACCAAAACAAAGCAGAGCAACAACAAAAACAAACAAAAACATGCAAACTAGTTGTTGCAGGAAATAAAAGTTTAGTAAATTATAATTTTAGATATGATAAATTGCTTTGTATATTAAAGTACACATCATTTTATTGTACATTCTATTTTTGCCTTGTGGAGAATGGAGACTCCAAAGATAAAGTAAAATTTGAATATCTTCAAAATTTTAAGAACCAAACTGGGCATGGTGGCACATGTGTGTAAACCCTGCAGCTCAAGAGGCTGAGGCAGGAGGATTACCAGTTTGAGGCCAGCCTCAGCATATTAATGTGGCCCTCAGCAACTTAGGGAGACACTGTCTCAAAAAAAAAAAAAAACACTGGGGAATGTAGCTTAGTGATAAAGCACCCCTGGGTTCAATCCCCAGTATCAATAACAAAAACAAAACAAAAAAATCAACTTTTTTTTTTTTTAAAGAATGTTTTAGAAACTATTTTAATTTAAGAGTTTGTTGAGAAAAAGGGTAGGAAAATATGTGGATGAACTTGTTAGTTTACTAGATTTCTTAATGAATGGTACAAGATGGCTGATAAAAGTTATTTAATTTGTAGTAATTTTCAGAGTGAGCCAGCCAGTACCCTTGCTCTAAGAGAATGGAAAATAACTTAATATACATTTTCTGTAAGTGGTAATACCATGTCTGTTGTTGCTGGGTGTGGTCAAGAACAAAGTGAAGACAGTTGAGGTTAAACAAGATAGATAAGGGAAAAAGGGTGTTTTACTAGTAAGTTTTGTATTAGTATAAAGTAGTTCAGTAGTAATGTGGTTTAGTCAGGAAAAAATAAGAACTACAAAGCAACCTGAGATGTTTTGTAACTTAATGGAATCATAGTTAAGTGAAGACTGTGATTGAATTTAGTGACAGGGTTTATAGTTAAATTTAGTGACGTTTTGTTTTGTATTTTAACTAATGATGTTTCACCTGATGCAGACCACTTCCTAATAAAGGGTATTTTAACATCTTTGACCATCTCTTTTTTTAACACATTTGTAGTGGAAAATTTTAAGTGAAAGTTTCAGAAAATATTTGAGATGATAACACTAAAGTTGAACAGATTGTGGAGCAGTACTTTAAAAATTACTTTAAAAAAACTGTTTTAGTAATTTAAACTTAGTAAAATTTTTAAAAATTAGAAGAAAACATGCAACTTCTCTAACATCTTGGTTACTTACAGTGTCTTTTAAAGTCAGTTACAGTGAAATGCTGGTTTTATTCTTTAAATTTTTATGTAGATAAGCATTGGTTGTGAATTTAATTGTTTAATACTGCAAATTAAGGTCATTCTTAGATAATGTTAAGATAGCAGGTGAGACTTAGTTAATTTTTTAAACCACATATATTCTTTTTTTTTTTTTTGGTACCAGGTTTTGAACTCAGGGGTACGCAATCACTGAGCAGCATCCCCAGCCCTATTTTGTGTTTTATGTAGAGACAGGGTCACACTGAGTTGCTTAGCACCTTGCCATTGCTGAGGCTGGCTTTGAACTTGTGATTCTCCTATCTCAGCCTCCCAAAGTGCTGGGATTACAGGCTTGCACTACCACACCCGGCTAAAACTACGTAGATTCTTGTCAAGATGAAAATGCAGTATGGCTATCTAGGAGGAACTGTATCCCATCTTTTCATTATTTGGGGGTCATTTCAGATATCTGGGTCATATGCTTTAAACTTTCCCTATTGACTATAAATGAGAGCCCAAATATGTTATAGCTCCTCAAAATTTATACAGCTAAGTTAGAAGCAGGGTGGGAATTAAAATTCAAATCACATGAGTATAAGACCAATGTTTGAGGATATGTTGTTACTTTGTGGGCATTTTATTTGTCCCTGGTTTTACCTGAGTTTTTCTTACTCTAGATCTGATTGCTAAACTTCCTCCCATGTGATTTCTTTCTTACATCACAGTACTAACCAATTTCTTCAAAAAGTTTATGCCTAACTTTATTTTCATAAACTTTTAAAAAAATTTTTAAGCCTTTATTTTATTTATTTATGTATTTTGTATGTGGTGCTGAGGATCGAACCCAGGGCCTCACGCATGCAAGGCAAGAGCTCTACCACTGAGCCACAACTCCAGCCCCTAATATTTTTTAAATTGTTGGTGGACCTTTATTTTTTTTCATTTATTTATACGTGGTACTGAGAATTGAACCCAGTGCCTCACGCATGCTAGGCAAGCGCTCTACCACTGAGCCACAACCCTAGCCCTCATAAACTTTTTTTTTAAATAATTTTTTTAGTTGTAGATGGATGCAATATCTTTATTTTATTTATTTATTTATCTTTATGTGGTGCCGAGGATCGAACACAGTGACTCATACATGCCAGGCAAGCGCTCTACCACTGAGCCACAACCCCAGCCCCCCTCATAAACTTTTAAAAAATATATATTTTTAAATTGTTAGTGGACCTTTTATTTTGTTTGTTTATATGCAGTGCTGAGGATTGAACCCAGGGCCTCACATAGCCACTGTTCTAGCCCTATTTTCGTAAGCTTTTTTTTTTTTTTTAAATTTTTAGTTGTAGATGGACATGATACCTTTATTTTATTTATTTATGTGGTGCCGAGGATTGAACCTAGTGCCCCATGCATGCGAGGCAAGTGCTGTACCACTGAGGCACAACCCTAGCTCCTTTTCATAAGCTTTTGAAGGATGTTTTTGTTAGATCAAATTTGAAAAATAATGTAGATCATCACTGTCTAGTAAAATTTTCTGCAGTGATGGAAATATTCTACATGTGTGCCAACCAGTATAGTAGTACTAACCACATGTTGATATTTAATACCTGAAATATAGCTAGCATAACTGAGGATAATAATTTAATTTAAACTGTTTAAATAGCCACATGTGGCTATTACAGATTTAGATGTTCTAGTAAAAGAAAAGAATTAACAAACCTGGCACAGTGGTGCACGCTTATAATCCCAGTAGTTTGGGAGGCTGAAGCAGGAGGATTTTAAGTTTAAGGACATAGCAACTTAGCAAAACATAGTCTAAATAAATAAATAAAAATTTTAAGGGCTGGGGATATAGCTTAGTTGGTAGAGTGCTTGCCTTGCATGCACAAGGCATTGGGTTCAATCCCCAGCACCCCCCCCCCCAAAAAAAAAGTTAATAAGGGCTGGGATGTAGCTCTGTGATAAAGTGCCCCTGGGTTAATCCTCATACCAGGAAAAAATAAAATAATTAACAGAAGTGGACATATTATTACATTCTTTGCTGTTGTGATTACTATGTGTGTGTGAGAGAGAGATTGGATTTTTAAAATCTTATTTTTCCAAAATGCTCACTATCTCAGGGAATATATCCATTCACAAGAAACAACTTATCAGTCATGGTTATTTGAAAGCTATAGTATTTTTTGAAATTATTTTAAAGCAGTGTAGCTGTTAGCAGATTATAGATTGCTGACCAACAAAATGTTTTAAATATGGAATGCATTGCCTTCATTTCAGTATATTTCGGTCTAGTTATGGTTAAATACTATTTAAGGCTTCAACTCTGTATCACATGAGATACTTGGCTGAACTATAAACCTTTTTACTATAGCCATACCTCAGAAACTTATCACAGAGCAAGAGCGAAAGGAAATAAAAATGTTGCCTGATGATCACTTCTTTGCTTCTTTCTCCAACCTTCTATATGAATGGGTTTGGTTCCATTAGTCCTTTTAAGTCTCAGCCAGTGTAACATAATACCCTGTTATATAGTAGTTTATCACTATCTGAAATTTTCTTGTTTATTTTAGCTCCATGAGACCAGAATCTTATTTCTTTTGATTTCCCAGGACTTAGAAGAGGGACTGGTACATGGCTGATGTCCAGTAATGGACCATGTCACAAAAAAACAGAAATAGGAGTCTGTGAAGAATAAGATATATAACATGGCACTCGAGTCTGGAAATAGGCAAGGTGAGACTTAGCTTTTGATTATCATGGTGGTGTTGGTGTGGGTAATTCATGCTGATTAGGTTAGACTGGTTTTGTATAGAAAAATCTCTGGGGAGCCAGGCGTGGTGGCACATAGCTGTAATCCCAGTGATTGAGGAGGTTAAGGCAGTAGGATTTCAAGTTTGAAGTGAGACCCTGTCTCAAGAAAAGAAGATTAAAAAGGACTGGGGATGTAGCTCAGTGGTAAAGCACCTTTGGGTTCAATCCAAAAACAAGAAAAGTTTCTTTGGGAACTCCGTTTTTTTGTTTTTTGCCACATGATAAGTATGGAAAGGATTTTGTTTCTACCCAACTGTTTCTGTTAATATTTTTGAATAAATAATGATTTAACATGTAAATAAAAGTCTTTTTATTTAGGGAACTTGATGTTATTACTTTTAGAAAATAAATTTTCACTTAGGGATTACTCATTAGAAAAATGTTGGCTTAACAGGGATCTTTGAGATGGCTATGAAAGGCTTTATTTTTAATTATGACTATTGCAAGTTTAAACCAATAGATTTTTCAAAAACAATTCTTACTATAGTGCTGTTTTACTACTACAGATCTCCTTTCTACCTACATATTTTTGTGAAAATCAGCCACAAAATCCAACATGGCCCAGAAATTTTGGTTGGCAGAAATTGAAAATCGTAAGTGCAATAAGTATTTTACTAGTAAGGACCCCCTGCATTGTCATCTCATGCATAGTTGTGGCTTTACTGCCATTGTGTTTTGTGTCAGGTCCATAACTAGTATGAAAGTAAACTCCTGAACATGGAAAGCAGCAGTGACTGTGCCAGTGAAATGGGGAAAAAAATCATTTGTTTTTCTTTCATGTGTGAAAAATGACAGCAGCACCCTACTAGTTATTAAAATCTAATGGCTCTTCTTAGACATCCAGGGACAAATTGTAAGTCACATTAATATATTTGTATCTATACGTGTGGCTATTTAATGTTGTGATGGGGTAAGACTTCTTTTTAAAATGATATCTCCATTTTAGGTCTCCGTCTCCCTGTTACATGCTTTACAGGGATGTTTGTGAAACTAAAAAAAAAAGAAGTTAGTGGAAATGTTTTCAGAAAAACACCTATTGCTGCTGTAACAAGTTACAACAAATTTAGTGACTTAAAACAACACAAATGTATTATCTTACATTCTAGATATCGAACATGCATGGTACTTGCTGGGCTAAAATCAAGGTATCAATAGAGCTGTGTTCCTTCTGGAGGCTCTGGGGGAGAATTTCTTTCCTTGCTTCTCCTCCTTTTAGAGGTCACTCACATTTATTGGCTTATGGTCCACTTCCTGTACTTTCAAAGCCAGCAGCATTGTATCTCCAAATCTCTCTCTAACTCTCTTTTCCTTCCCTTTTCATTTATAAGGATCCTTGTGATTACATTGAGCCCACACAAATATAGGATAATATCTTCATTGCAGGATTGTGTTTTCTACCATCTCTGTATTAATTTACCAGCTTTCTTCCTTCACTTAAATATACTAGGAATATACTAAGAATTCTAACAGTTACTTGTTAGAATTGAAGTAGTTTTGTTTGTTTCCATGACTGAAAAAGGAACTGCTACACTTTGGTTTAGAAATTAAAGATAAGTATAAATTTCAGTTATTTGAACATTTGGCAATTTTGTGAGCCATAATGCTACTCAAAGACACCTCAAATATAGTATGACAGTCTAATATAAATTGATTTTGTGCTTAAGTTAGGTTTTGTATTAGGTAGAAGTGATACAGAAAGGGAAATCATTAGCGTTCCAGATTCTTATGTTGTGTTCAATAGTAATAACACTGTGACAGTTTTTCCTAATCATATTAATAGTGACTGTAACTTTCGTACACTAATACAAAAGAGAAAGCTTCATGTCATAACATGCCCAATGTTTGAGGAAATATGAATTATAATATGTTGTCAATAGTTTATACATGTTTGTAGAATTATTATTAGATTTATAGTAGAAAATATATTAAGTATGTTTATTTAAATGTTTGACGTTTCTTGGAAAAAGATTTTTGTCAGTTTATGACTCTTGGATGATGTGTTTACACTTTGTATTTCCAACACTTAAAAATAAAATTAGAGTAGAAGATATTATTAAAATAATTTTTAAAACTCTATATACCGAAGCTTTTAACAAAGCTTAAAAATAGACAGGCCTGGTGGTATATTCCTGTAATCCTAGCGAGTGAAAATGCTGAGGCAGGGGGATCTCAAGTTCAAGGCCAACCTGGGCAACTTAGTGATACCCTCAACAACTTAGCAAGACCCTGTCTCAAAAAAAAAAAAAAAAAGAAAGAAAGAAAATAATAATAACATCTAGAGATGAGTGGTAAAGCACCCTTGGGTTCAATACCCAGTACCAAAAAAGTTAAAAATAATTGGGGTAAATTTTTTTGTTTTGCTTTATTTTTAGTGACCTAATTACCTGTTGCCAGTTTGGTTCTGTGTTGGACATATGAATAATCATACTGCAGAAAAGAATGTCTGTAGAATCAGTTCTAAATTCATGTTGTTAACCATCTGTGGCACTTAAATAATACTAGTTACTTAATGGTATTAGTTCATCTTAAAATATTTAAATTGATAGTCCAGTCCTGCGGCCCCTTACTGTAATAGTCCCTTCTGTTTAGGATTGATTTGTTTATTGATAATGTGACAGGCCCTGTAGTTTTCTCCATATTCTCTAATGTCTAAAAATTGTTTTTATTTCCCGAAGTTATATAGTGTGCTTTCATTAAGTGCTTGTAATTTGGTTTCACATCATCAAGAAAAGCCCTTCAAAAATCCAGATCACTTGGAACTTGTGATAGAATGAAGCCAAGAAAGTGCTTCACTTAAACTCTTAGGTGCTGGTTCACCTTCAGTCTTTGGAAGGGAGCTCCTCTCCCTTCTACCTCATGTTAGGACTTGCTTCATAAGCCTGGAAATGTGAGGTCCCTTGCATCCTCTCCCTACCCCACTTCTCAACCCTGGATGCTTGTCTTTGTTATCCAGGGCATTTGTCCTTTTCTGTCAGCTGGGACTCTGTCTTATTATCTTTCATCTCTAGTGCTCATGACTTGACATAATACAGGCACTCAGTATGAAATGAAAACACGAATATTACCAAGAGATTTCTCAATCTCATCTCCAGCACTTTTCCTTTATTGCCTTTCTCTCTTCAGTAATATTGTGAGCTGTGTGATTGCAGGGACCTTGTCAGAATTTTAGGCCTATAAATTTAGTGTTTAGCTCAGTTTCAGTCCAAGAAGTATTTATTTTATTAGAAAAGCCTGAATAGGTTGGGGGTGGGGACAACCTGACTATAACTTACGGTCTCCCCATTATAGCTGCAACAGAATAGGAGGGAAGAAAGCTGGCATGAACCCCGACCCAACCTTGCCTTTGCCTGCAGAAGGCAGGTAACAAACTGAATCTAGTATCCAGAATTGATGTAGTATTTTACTGTTATTTCTTATACAGATGTTTTGAGATTATGTTCACTTACACACCCCTACCTTTCTTTTATGATAAGATGGCTCTAAAACGTGTATTTAGTGCTGTTGTAGGAGTATAGGTAACATGTTATGCCATCAGAAGGCATACTTAACCTAGCTTTAACAGGTATGCGAGCATGAGAGGTGGTCTAGAAAAGCTCCTTGGTGTATGTTTACACCTCTGAATAGAATCTTAAATACTAAAAAGTGATAGAATGGTAGAGGGCAAGACGGGTGTGTTGAAGCACCAGATGAGGTGGCTGGACATACAGGCAGGGGGTCAAATCATGAAAGGCCTTCTACTTTTGGGATTTATTCTGAGGCATGGAAAGCCATGGGGTGTTATAAATTTGAAATGGTGTTTTGTCTTTACATACTGTTGATGCTGTTAAGGGTAGATTGGAAGTAGACAACATTGGACGCAGGAAGATCAGTTAGGAAACTGTTGTTCTAATCAAGATGAGAAATGAGAAGGCCAAGCTAGTGAACATAGGAGGAAGTGGGCAGATTTGGAAGAAAGTTGGAGGGTGGAAGCCAGCTTCGCAGTTATCTTCTCCCAGGGCCTGTCTTTTCACTATGTGTTGTCTGTTTTCCTGCATCTTTTTGAATGAAAACTGTTTATTTCATCAATCACCTCTTTTATGTTTTGTACTCTTTAAGTAATATTTAAGAAATTCTTTAACTCCTCAAGTGTATAAAGATCTCCTGTTTTATGTTTTTGTTTTTCTTTCTTTTTTTTAGTTGTAGATGAACACAGTACCTTTATTTATATATTTTATGTGGTGCTGAGGATTGAAGCCAGTGCCTCACACATGCAAGGCAAGTACTGTACCACTGAGCCACAACCCCAGCCCATATTTTTTTTTTTTTGAAGTTTTTAAGTTTTAGCTGGGCGCGGTCACGCATGCCTGTAATTCCAGCACTTTGGGAGGATATGGTGAAGTAGGAATGCACCATCAACATTCACAAGCATATCCATGGAGTGGGCTTTAAGAAGTATGCCCCTCAGTCACCTCAAACTTAGATCTAGATCCTCCTGCCCTAGCCTCTCAAATAATTGGGATTACAAGAATGCACCACCATGCCTGATCAGTTTTATGCTTTTGCTCAGTTGAGTCAATGTCATGTAGCAAATCCTGTTTCAGAAGGATAACGTCCTTGGATACATCTCTTGTTTATAATATATAGATGGAGCAATACTACTCTGTTTTTGATGGACATTGTCATTAACTATATAAAAATGACATGAGGCCTGGATGGTAGCATGTGCCTGTAATCCCAGCTACGTAGGAGCTGAGGCAGGAGGATACTGAAGCCCAGGAGTTTTAAGGCCAGTTTGCACAACATGCAAGACTTGTCTCTTAAATTTAAAAAAAAAAAAAAAAAAAAGATTGATTTAAAGGAATATATTTTCTTGAATTTGTTTTTTAACAAGCAGATTTTCCAGTTGAATCCAGAAATTAATAATTTAGTTCTTTTTAAAAGGCTACCTCAAAATACCCAGATAAGGTTTATTATTATATAACATTTATTTACATACTGATATGCTGTCAGCCATTTGTGGAAGAATGTTTTATTAGTATGATTGCCAAGAAGTCATGCAGGAAAATGTTTTCCCTTAAATAATAACCTTAAACTTTCAGCAGCCTTAACAAGAATGATAAAAAATCTCTTTAAATGATTCCATGTTTGACCAGCAGTCTTATCAAATCTCATGATTTTGACATCCTCAAATTTTCAGTAAAAAAGCCACAGGAAAACTAAAAATTTGTTAAGTATCCATAGAGGTAATGTCATTATATAAGTAGCCTTAAAGTCTGAAAAGTTTAGGTATTTACATTACCATGAAATTTAACAAATTAAAAGAAAGAAAATGTTCAAATTTCAGTCAGAAATAATATATTTCTATACTGTAGTGGCTAAAACTTTTTTTATTATAGCTATAACTGCCAATGTGTAACACTTGGATGCCATTAAAAACTTATTGTTTGTGGGCAAAATCTCAAATCTTATCATCCAATGTGGTGTTTCTTTTCTTCATCAAAGCATAGGGAAATCAAAAGATAAATGGAACAACCACTTCCATTTGTCATTTCATTTGTGTTTCTCTGACAAAAGTTTTCAAACAGGATTCGTTTTGTTTCAAGAGATTGACATTGCATTATATAGTTACTGTACCAAATTTGTTTATTGCTATTTGTCTATAATGAGAAACTAGATTAGATGTTATCAATTCTAGTTACTTTTAGTGAATGTAAGGTAAACATTGTTACTCATTTCCTTTTTGAAGCTGTAGAGGTGTGGTTGGGTTCTTAGAAGCAGGTGGTTGATTTTTTTTCTTCCTTTTTTTTTTTTTTTTTCCATAATCCTCAGCACTTATCTTTTTTGGAGTGGTGTGGAGGGTAAGGTTATACTATGATTAAAAAGCACTCATTGCTTGTAAAGAAAAAATATTATTAGTGAGAGGGTAGAAATTGACTTTTGCTTCTGTTCATATTTAATAGCTATTGGATTTTGTTGATTTTAAAGGTGTGTATTTCAGATGGGCATGGTGGCAATGTCTTTAATCCCAGCTTCTTAGGAGGCTGAGGCAGGAGAATTACAACTTCAAGGCTAGTTTAACAACTTAGCTAGATCTTGTCTCAAAAAAATAAATTAATTAAATTAAATTAAAATTAAAAAGGGTTGAGGATGTAGGTCAGTGGTGGAGCACCCTAAGTTCAGTCCCTAGTACTGCACAATAAGCAAACAAACTTATCTCCTACTTCTGAAAAAGGATGATTTTGTTACAGTTTTTAAAAGGATATAATAAAGCAAAATAACTTATTTCTACTATTTTTAAACAATACACATTTGTTACATTACTGAAAATAAAATTTTAAATTATGAAAGCCAAAATGGGAAATACAGAATTTAAAGAGTCCAAAGAACTTTAAATACAGAATTTAAAGAGACCATATATTTAGAATGCAATATGAATAGAACACAGAACCAAAAAGAATGAAGTATCTTTTCAAACCCTGGCACTAGGGGATTTTAACATTCTTTCTGTAAGTTAAGCATGTTTTCTCAAGTTTTTATAGAGATTGTGATTTCACTAATAAAACGATGTACTGTGAAAAGAGTGTACCATATTTTTAAAAATTAGTTGTTCCTCATTTTCTTCTTGGTATAGATTTGAGGAAAAATAGTAAAATAAAAATTTTCCTTCTAGAGAGCTTTATATTCTATCAATTATGAGTCATAGTCAAAAGAAGTTTTGGGACAGAGGTATATGTGTATGTATTAGACTGATTTCAAATACAGGAACTAATTTTCAACATTATCATTGGGTTAGATAACAGCATTTGAATATATTCAACAGCTTTCTGTTTACACATCAAAGAATGCATAGCTTGCCTTTAGGTACTACATTTCATTTTTTTGCCTTTAAAACAAAATAACCCTCTAATCTTTCAACATGTGTCTTAAAATTTTTTTAAATGATATTTTTGCTACAAAAATGGCCAAACAGTAAAAATGCCAGGTTTTTAAGGACCAAGTATAGTTGGTTCATTATCATAAACTGTCTATATGTGTTTTGTTTCTGTTACTATAGGAACATATTTAGACTGGATTTATCATAAAACTTAAGAAATGCTCTCTGCAACAGTTCACATAAAGAAACATCTGGATCCCTTTTTGGTCCTGGTAAAGAAAGACCGCTTCCTTTCTTGGTGTTATAGAAAGCATGCTATAGTCCCCTATATATTTTTTTTCTAGCTGTAAAAGTCTAAAGTGGATATATCAAATATATCCAATAGTAGGATTGAGTATATTTACCAGAATAGCTTTAGAAAACAAAAATTAACGTTTATGCCGATTCAGTTAACTATGACTATGCAAACTGTATTTTGAGAGCTTTAGTGTTTTGAATTTAAGGTCTACAGTATTAATAACAACAGAGTTTTAAATAGATGTGTTTGTATTATAGTTTTAAATATACATTTTGGTCTTTGATTGAGTTAACACGCTCCCTGGAAGTTCATTTAACTTCATATTGTTCTCTGGGAAATTTAAACCTTCCACAGTAGTTTGGTCCAGAACCAAGGAGAATCTTGGTGGTGTCAAGGTAAACAGTTGTTAGTCAAATACTGCCAAAAATATTAGCTGAGGAGATTGTAACAGCTTTTATATTCTCTTACAGTCTCTGTGGAAAGACCCTTAACAACTCTTTAAGTTGTTTTATTTATACATGATGACTCACTTAAGTTTATATAGTTCAGTTTAAAAGACTGATTGAAGCCCCACCTCCGAGCCTTCCATTTGTATTCTCAGAGCATCTACAATATAAGAGCAAAATTACCCCTTGCTCTTAAGAAAACTCACATAAGTGGATGTTTTTAGGATTAGGAGGCACGCATAAGCTATCTTAGGTACACACACAAAAAAGTTACTCAGACTAACTCAGAGCTTCAGTGACTACTTATTGAAAATGACTTTCTGAGCTCAAAAGATGGTTAAGAGACAAAGAATTAAAAAGTGTAAAGACGCATATCACACATGGGAGATAATGTTAGTAAAGGCACCAGAGGTATGAAATCATACGTGCACACTAATTCCTCGTAATTTAGCATTACCGGAGTACAAAGTGACGTGAGAGTGGACAGCTAAGTAGAGACCTTGCTTGGAGGGTCTTATGTGGTGTCAGTCAAGGCATTTGGCCTTTTCCTTGGCAGTGGGAAACTACTGAAGGAGTTTGATCAGGAGGGCTACGTGGTTAGATTTACAAATTAACCTAGGAGCATATTTAAGGTGTTGGTGGGTCTGCAAACAAAAATAGTCATTTATATGACATCTTAGAACTACTTCTGATTCCAGAAGACCTAAGTAATGATACCACTGTGAGGAATTTCAAAGTATAATAAAATATAAAGTTTTCTCTTAGACTGGCATTTCAGACAGGAAAAAACAAGCATACACATACATACGTACATATATGGTATAGCATGTAATTCTATAAAGTAGAATTCAGCAAATGTACACTCTACCAAAGAGAATGGTTAAGTTTTTGAATTTGTTTCAGTGACTTAATTTATACATTTAGTATATTGTTAATACTTAATTGGTATTTGTAGCCTCAAGCTGTTCCCCTAAAACATGATTTTGGGGGGGGGGGGGGCTACTCAGAGACACTTGACCACTGAGCCACATCCCCAGCCCTATTTTGTGTTTTATTTAGAGACAGGGTCTCACTGAGTTGCTTAGCACCTCACTTTTGTAGAGGCTGGCTTTGAACTCAGGATCCTCCTGCCTTAGCCTCTAGAGCCACTGGGATTACAGGCATGCGCTACCACACCTGGCTAAAACATGATTTTTTTTTCTTCTGCATCTATGATTTGACTTAAGCATTCTCAAAACTTTCCTCTTAGCACTGCTCCCATGAATAAGTTGATAAATTTAAGAGCTTTAGATGATAATTTTTTTGTTTTTGCTTTAAAACCCTACAGATACCTTCAATAAAATTAAGAAAAAAATTATTCATTGAGTTTATCTTTTTCTTACTAAACTTTGAAACATTGGTCAGAGAAAGAATTTATCAGAAATTGTTTATGTAGTGATTTCATTTACTTGAAAGTACAAATTAAAATGGGTGGAAGACCAGTACAGTTATTTAATCTCTCACCAAATTGTCAATTCTGAGAAGGGGAGTGATGACGTGTGAGGTGAGGTTTTAGTTTTGTTTTTGTGTAATAATTAGAGATTATGGGGAAATAAGCTTACTTGTTAAGAACTGTTGCTGTGGAGCAGAGTGTGTGTGTTTGAATCCTCCATTTATTGGATATAGGACCGTGGCCTTTGATTTTTCTTTAGAATGGGGATATTAATATTGTTTCCACAAAATGGTGTTCTGAGGGGTATAATAACATAATGTAAAACATTTAGTAAAGTAAGCCCTCAAATGTTAGCCATTGGTATTCTTAGTATTGATATTATTACATTAATTTTATGGTTAGTAATAAAAAATCACGCAAACTATCTTTATCAGGGATTTATTTAAAAACAAAGGTGAGAATTTGGGGTAATGTGTACCTAGTAGTTTTAATGCAGTGGGTGAAAAAAACCCTAACTTCCCCATGTAGCTTTTCACAGCCTTAATGCCTCCCTAGTACTGTTCTTCCTCTTCAAATGTCTGTCGTAACTATAGTGCTAACACAACTTAATTCTTGGTCGCTTTCTGTTTCACACTGCTTACTGCTATTCTATGAGTCTTTCTCATAACAACTTGTCTTGCTAAGGAGATAGTAGGTACCTTTAGGTCAAATCATGTTTTTTAAAAGTTCTTTCTCCTGGCATTGTACCAAATAATAATAACTCATATGTGTTGAGCTCTATACTCTAGGAACTATTTTAAGTTTTGTTCATTGATTAACTCTTTTCTTCCTTCAGTGTGTGTGTGTGTGTGTGTGTGTGTGTGTGTACATGCAAATATGTGGTACTGGAAATGGAATCAAGAGCCTTGCCCATGCTAGGCAAGTGGTCTACCACTGAGCTACCCCACCAGCCCTGGAATAACTCTTAATTCCTACAACAGCCTTGTACAGGGTAGATATTACAAGCATTCACTTTCTGAATAAGCAAACAAAAGTTTAGAGATACTAAGTTGCCCAAAGTCACATGGGCAATAGGCCTTGGAGTTGGACTTTGAAGCTAATAGTTTGATATGGAGCCTATTCTTTCAAACACAGTGCCCAGTAGAGATCCTCCTAATTTGTGAGTTCTTAACCATGTATCAATCTGTTTGTCTGCTATTTGAAGGTTGGTTACCAGACTCTCATATAAAAATCACTATTTACTGAAATGTCTAGTCCTAAAAGATAATTTTTAAGAGAGAATTATCGAAAACCTCCATTTTTATATTGGAGGCATAATATAGAAAAGCATGGCCCTATTCAGGCTTAGTCTTTCTAGAAAAGATAACAATGTGTAGCTTTAGCTTAATTGGTGCCAGTGTTTAATGAAGGCTACTATTACCTTAGGAAGCAGTGTTTTTATTTTCATTACTTTATCCAAACTATGGCCGAATTGTTTCCATTTTTCTCTACTTTTTACTTTAAAAATGTTTGAACTTTTAGAAAAGTCAAAGAAAATTAGTCAATACCTAGATTAGCCAAATGTTAATGTTCCTTATTTTCCTTACTGTAGGCTTAGGTACTTCTTATCTTGAAAATTTAAAAGCTGTAGGTACCATGACACCTTAGCTCTGAATATTTTAGCATGGCTCTCCTAAGAATAAGGACATTCTCTTATGTAAATAGAATACCATTATCATGTTCTTGAAAATTAATAGCTTTATTATTGAAGAATAGGTTCACATTTTGAATGTTTTACTTGTCTCCAAAAGAAAATCTTTTTTTAAAAAATTTTTTCTGTATTTCTTTTTTTTTTATATAGTTTTTAGTTGTAGATGGACACAGTGTCTTTATTTTATTGCTTTGTATGTGGTGCTGAGGATTGAACCCAGGGCCTCACGCATGCAAGGCAAGCGCTCTACCGCTGAGCTACAATCCCAGCCCCCAAAAGAAAATCTTTTAAAAATCTATATGTGTGTGTTTAAATCTGGAATTCAAAGTTCACACGTTGCCTTGGGTTGTCTTTTTACCTTTTGGTCAATTTTGATGATATTACCTTTTTTTATTTGGAAGGACCTAGGCCAGTTGTATGAGAAATCCACATTTTGGATTTGTCTCATTGTTTCTTCACTTCAGTTTCAATTTAAGCACAAGAAAGAATATATCACAGGTGATAATGTGAGCCACATCCTGAGCCCCATAACGGTAGGTGTTTCATTATCATTAATGCCATGTTCAGTCACTTGTTAAAAATGGTGGCTGCCAGATATCTCCATGGTACATATTTCTGCTTATAATTAGTAAGTAATCTATGGGGGGACAGATAATTAAACTGTTATTAAACTCAAAAACCCTTAGTGGGTTCCCATGTCCTAGAATGTATAAAGATATTCCTGAGATTATATTTCTAGATATATAAAGATATATTCCTGAGATTAGCTCTTTGTTAGATATATGTTTTGCAAATATATATACATCTGTAATTTGCCTATCAATCTTTTTATTTCATTATTTATATTTGTATCTCATTTGTATCCTTTGCTTAGCACAATGTTACATTTTCTCCTGGGTTTTACTTCAGTAGTTCTATCTATAGTTTTGACTTTGGTATTTAGGTTTATGAACTAACTGTAGTTATCTTTGTGTATAATGTAAAGTGAGGGTTCAGGTTCATCTTTTTGCATACCTACCTCCACTGACTTTTTTCATCCCCATTTGTTGACATTCCTATCCCACTGAATTATATTGGCACCTTTGTGCAAGAGCAGTTGACCATATAACCATAGGTGTCAATGTTTTAACTTTTTTCTTTTATAATGAGAATAACATGTTTTTATAAAACAAGGGCCAACCACCATCTAGAGCAATAGATTGAATATAATCAGCACCCCAGTATTTACATACTGTCTTTCCATAGGCAAATACTATAACATTTCCCTGGTTTTGAACTTATATAAATAAAATACCACTGTATCCTATATAAATGGAATTATTATGTCTGGCTTCTTTCACTGAAAATGACATGTATGAGAGCCATCTTTGTTGTTGAGTGTAGCAGTACTTAGTTTTCCTTGTTCTATTGTTGAAGGATTTTTTTAAAAATATTTTTTTAGTTGTTGATGGACACAATGTCTTTATTTTATTGCTTTGTATGTGGTGCTGAGGATCAAACCCAGGGCCTCACACATGCGAGGCAAGCGCTCTACTGCTGAGCTGCAATCCCAGCCCCGGAAGGATTTTTAAAAAAATATTTTTTTCTAGTTGTTAATGGATCTTTATTTTATTTATTCATGTGTAGTGCTGAGAATCGAACCCAGTGCTTCACACATGCTAGGCAAGTGCTCTACTGCTGAGCTACCACCCTAGGTCATTGTTGAAGGATTTTGAGGTGACTGGATATTAGGTTGGGAAATAGATTATGGTGAGGCAGAACCAGCACAGAGACTGGGAAGGTAACTGGAATAAATAAGGTAAGATTTCATCATGACTAAATAAGGTAAGATTTTATATTTTTATAATAAATAAGGTAAGATTTTATCATGAGGAGAAAAAACGACAAATAGATAAATGTAAGATACCTTGGAAGGTAAAACTCAGGCAACTTGGTGATAGATTGGATAAAAGTATGAGCAAAGGAAAGGGATGTGTTGTGATTCCTAGGTTTCTGGCCTGGACAACTGATAGATGAACATTGTATTTATTTCTTTTTTCTTTTTTTTTTTTTTTTTAATTTTTTTTTAGTTGTAGATGAACACGATACCTTATTTATTTATTTTATGTGGTGCTGAGGATCGAACCCAGTGCCTCACACATGCGAGGCAAGCACTCTACCACTGACCCACAACCTCAGCCCTTGTATTTATTTCTTAAGGAGAAGACTGAAAGAACACATTTAGGTATGAATAAAAGCTGAATTCATGGGGCTGGGGTTGCAGCTCAGTGGTAGAGCGCTTGCCTAGCATGTGTGAGGCACTGGGTTCGATCCTCAGCACCACATAAAAAATAAATAAAGGTATTGTGTCCATCTACAACTAAAAAAAAATTTTTTTAACTGAGTTTATTCCTGGGTATTTTAATATACAAGAGGAGCCATCAAACAGGCATTTGGATTATAAGTATGGGGCACATTGGGGAAAAAAAAGAGAAGTTTCCAAAGTAGGAACATTTTTAAAGCAGCTGTCATGTAAAGAACACTGTGTTGGAATTAAAAGATCTAAGTTGTACGGTTTCATTCAACTTCTATGGCTATGTGACTAAAGGCAGATCACTTGATCTTTTTGAGCTCTATTCTTTCCCATCCACAAAATGGGAATAATAATTTGCTTCATAGGATTAAACAAGTATAAAATATGAATGAGTTTATAGATATTTGACCCAGTGGATACTCAGAAAAGTTGGTTCATGAACATGCAGTTTGGGTCAATAGGAAAAAGTCAAGAAAACCTTAAAAAGTGTAGAGGGGATTTGGCATAATAAGAACTCTATAGTTTTTAGTATGGGAACAGATTTGTGGAAGTTTGATTTCAAGAAGTATCCTCTTACTGCTGTGCAGGAAAAAGTTAGAAGCAAGAAATATCTAGAAAATCAATTGTCATAGTTCAGGATAAGGTGCTGAGGGCCTGGTCTGGATCTCCATTGGTCATAGAGATCAAAGAAGAAATGAGAGAGATTTCAAAGGAAGAAATGGCAGGATTTGCTCAGACTAGTTTTACGACTTAACAGAGAGAGAAGAGTCAGTTACCTAGGAGCCTGAGATTTCTATCCTGGGAAGCTATTAAAATGGCCCAAGGAATGATAAATCTGGGGTAGTCTGAAAGGGAAGTTGAGTTAAAAAAAGAATAGTACATTCAGTTTTGGACATGTGACTCTTAAATTTATAGTATAGTTGTGTTTTGGTTGTCATTTACTTTCTGGCAGTGAGATATTGTGAAAAAGAGCACAAGGATTAGAATTCAGGAGATTGATTTTTTTTTTTTTAATAAGTACTGGGGTTTGAACCCAGGGGTGCTTCCTGAGCCACACCCCCAGCCCTTTTTGTACTTTATTTAGAGACAGAGTCTCTCTGAGTTGCTGAGGCTGGCTTTGAACTTGCAATCCTCCTTCCTCAGCCTCCTGAGACACTGGGATGGATTATAGGCATTTGCCACCACGCCCAGTAAGAAATTGATTCTTCTTCTAGCCTAATCACTAATTAGCTTGTGGCCCCAGGGAAAGTTAGGTAGCTATCTAACAAGTAAAGCTAACACACACGTGCCCTTTCAGCCTTCCAGAGTTGTTTTGAGGATCAAAGAAGAATGCATATGGGTCTCAGTATAATTCAGTGATTAAAGCTGAGGAGTTCATCTGTTCACTAACAAGTGAAGCTAATACACATGTGCCCTGTCAATCTTCCAGAGTTGTTTTGGTGATCAAAGAATACATCTGAGGTTGGAGGTATAATTCAATGATGGAGCTCATGCTTAGCATGCACAAAGCCCTTGGTTCAATCTCCAGCACCCCCCAAAAATGCACCTGAAAACACTCTATGACAGGAAACTCCCATGTAAGATAGTAATGTTATTTATTTTCTTAGTTCAAACTAAAATGAAATATTTGGAATTAGGGCTAGATAACAAAAAAAGGGAGGGAATGTAAGACTTAAAGGCTTATTCAGAACTAAATCAAAATCATCAGAAACTGTATGTGTGCGTGTGTGTGTGTGTGTTGCTGGGGATTGAACCCAGGGCCTTGTACATGTGAGGCAAGCTCTACCAACTGAGCTATATCCCCAGCCCCTCATCAGAAACTTTAATCTCTGAATATATGTCTGAAAATCCCCCAGACTGTAATTTGGGAGACTGATCTGGAAGCCAATCTTGTATATGACATTCATGAGAACCAAAAATATAGGTTTCCTCTTGTTAGATGTCAGTATTTAAAGTTACCTTCAAGTTGGAAATGTGAAAGAGAAATTTTGAATTTCACCTGTAGAGTTGTTCCAGGTGTGTTAACAGATCTTGAAACATCTTCTGTTGCTGTGAGCTATACATTTTTGCCAAGGGTCAAATTAGGGCAGTGTTTTCAGTTTTCAAACTATTTTTATAAAGACATGATTTCTAACATTTATCAGCACTATCAGTAAGTGTGGTATGCTGGCTAGGAGCACAGACTCTGGAATGACATTGCTGAGTTGAAGCCTATCTCTGTTAAATACTAGTCATGTGTACTTGTTTAACTTATCTCTGCCTCTACTTCCCCATCTGTTAGGAGAGATAATGTATACCTGAAGGTTGTTAGAAGGATTACATATAGCACTGTGTGTAAAGCATTTAAAATGGTGCACAGCACCTGTAATGTACTATTTAAATGTTAAATGTTTAAATGTTATTAGAATAGTTGTTACTTTTCTCAGTTGTCAAGGCATAAAGCACATGAACAAAAGAAGTAAATTCTTCTCCAGATGGGTAGCTGGAGAAGTGGAAATGGTATAGTGATAAAAATCATGGGCTTTAGAGTTAGACATGCTTTGTGGTTTAAGCAGCCACCTAACCCCTCCAATGGTCACTTTATTTAACCTGTGAACCAGGAATCACAATATTTCTCTTATGGGTAATTATGAAGGTTAGTTGAGATAAGTTTAAATTACCTGGACCACAGTAGATGCTAAAAAAATAAGAGTGCTGTCTGTCTCTTCCCCATCCTTTGCCTCTTCCCTAATGTAGAACAGTTCTAGGAGTTTGATTTTTTTCTTTCTTGTATGCCTTCTTATTTATTGCAGTTTTGGAACCTGTAAAATCATTTGTTTGCTCACAGAAGATTAAATAGTAGCTGTAAAATTGAATGGATACACCTCAAAAAGTGTATTGTCAGGTTGTCTGTCCCTCTTTTTCTTTGTTTTAGATTAATTAGTTGCTTTATCATTATAAAAATAAATTTGCTAGAACCAATATGGTAGACATTATTAATCAGTCTCAGAATTGAATTGGTATATAATCTCAGAATCCTTCTTCACTATATTACAGGCAGCTGTAATCAGTTCATCAGCATTGATGCAGTAGTAAAAACCTGTCTTCTCTGCTTTAGAGTTCTCTAGATGAAAAAAATAGAATAATAAGTGGGCAGTTCATTAATCCTGTTTTGAGATGTGGATTTGTCATACTTTATGACAAGTAGGATGGTCTTATAGCAGATGCTTATCTATATAATAACATTGTTACTTAATGTGGGCATCCTTAGATACCTTAGAGAAGGATGCAGTAGTTTTGAGAATATAATACAGTTGTCAAATGCAAAGATTATAATACTGGTATCCAACAAAAGATGTGCATCAGAATCAGCTGGGGTATGGTCTTTTTGTTTTAATTTTTTTCCCCTTTGGTACTGGGAGATTGAATCCAGGGGTGCTTGCTTAACCACTGTGCCACATCCCCAGCCCTTTTATTTTTTTTCTTTTGAGAAAGGGTCTCACTACGTTGGGTAGGGCCTCCCTAATTGCTGAGGTTGGTCTCAAACTCACAGTCCTCCTGCCTCAGCCTCCTGAGTTACTGGTATTACAGATGTGCCCCACCATACCCAGTTTGGGATATGGTCTTAAAATACTTGTGCTTGACCTCCCTATACAGATTTATTGAATCAAAATCTTAAGAAGATGGACCCTAACATGTGCATTTTGTAAAAGTACCCCCAGATGATTCTGCTATATACCACTTGTTAAAAACAACTAGGCACTGGCAAGAGTGTAGAGAATTAGGCATCCTCATATGCTGCTGGTGTGAGTGTAAATTGAAATAATACAGCCAACAGAACGGTTTTGCAGTATTTTATCAATTTCAGATCTGTTCTATAGGAATACATGTATGCACAAAAATATAGTTTCAAGAATGTTTTCCTTAGGCCTGTTTATAATATCAGAAAATTATGAGCAACTAATTGATTTTCAGTACACAAATGATTGAATACATGATAGTGATATCACACTGTTTACTGTGCAGCGATATCACAGTTTACTAAACTATTAAAGAATGAAGTGTATATGAAAATTATATATGCTAGTGTAAAAATACATCTAGGATATGTTATTAAGTTACATAAGCAAGTCACAGAATAACCCTGTTTTAAAATTATATGTAAGTATTATAGAGAAATATGTGGATGAATGCCCACCAGTGTTTACAGTGATTGTCTATGGCATAGAAGAGTGGGAATGATGTGAAATTAGTCTGTTTATTTTAATATCTAAAATATTTGGAATAAGATTTTATTTTTATAATAATAGAAATTGAGCAAAACATGAATAACTTTAAAGAAAGCTCAAATGGCAGGCGAGGACTGTGACTTAGTGGTGGAGCACTTGCCTTGCACATGTGAGGCACTGGGTTTGATCCTCAGCACCACATAAAAATAAATAAATAAAATGAGGATATTGTATCCATCTACAACTAAAAAAAAAAGTATTAAAAAAAAGAAAGCTCGAACAACAACTATTATATGTGTCAGGACACTGCTTGTTTTGCAAATCCCAATTTGAACCTGAGACTTAATAATCTAAAACTTGGAAAAAGAAAGGAATGTCGGGACAACAAATCTCAAATAAAAATGTTTGTTTGCAAAGAGGGTAAAAATTTGTTGCCAAAGTTGTTGTGAAGGTAATCAGGAGTTTTTGTTTTTTGGGTTTTTATAATTTCTTTTAGTTGTAGATGGATACAATACCTTTATTTTAATTATTTATTTTATGTGGTGCTGAGGATTGAAACCAGTATCTCATGTGTGCTAGGCAAGTGCTCTACCACTAAGCTACAACTCCAGCCCAGGAGTTTTAAATAGATAAACATTTAAGATAAAGTTTGCCCTGTGTGAGAATTATATCATCTATCTGTCTGTTCATATCTGGATATGAAAATTAAGTTTGAAACATTTTGGTTTAAACCTTTTTCAATTGATTAGCCTCCTGCCTATGAGTATACTAACCTTTTAATCCCTTCTTTTCTCAATTCAGGCCCGATGAGAGAAAGGGAAAGTTAAGGATGCTGGAGCAGAACAATGGATTTCTCTTTCTCTTTCATGCAAGGGATCATGGGAAACACAATTCAGCAACCACCTCAACTCATTGACTCCGCCAACATCCGCCAGGAGGATGCCTTTGATAACAACAGTGACATTGTTGAAGATGGTGGCCAGACACCGTATGAAGCTACCTTGCAACAAGGCTTTCAGTACCCACCTACAACAGAAGACCTTCCTCCACTCACAAATGGCTACCCACCATCAATCAGCATGTATGAACCTCAAACCAAATACCAGTCATATAATCAGTATCCCAATGGGTCAGCCAATGGCTTTGGTGCAGTTAGAAACTTTAGCCCCACTGACTATTACCATTCAGAAATTCCAAACACAAGACCACATGAAATTCTGGAAAAACCTTCCCCTCCACAGCTACCACCTCCTCCTTCGGTACCACAAACTGTGATTCCAAAGAAGACTGGCTCACCTGAAATTAAACTAAAAATAACCAAAACTATCCAGAATGGCAGGGAATTGTTTGAGTCTTCCCTTTGTGGAGACCTTTTAAATGAAGTACAGGCGAGCGAGCACACAAAGTCAAAGCATGAAAGCAGAAAAGAAAAGAGGAAAAAGAGCAACAAGCATGACTCATCTAGATCTGAAGAGCGCAAGTCACACAAAATCCCCAAATTAGAACCAGAGGAGCAAAATGTAAGTTGAAACATATTTTTGAAAAATTTTGTAATCTTTCGCATTTACTGGAAATCAAAGAGATCTTTTTTAGTTTGAATCTCTTCAAATTTGAACATCTCTGGTAACTTCTCTTGTAATCCCCAGCAAGGTGCTTGGAATGTTATAATAGATGCTGAGTAAATATTTGTTGGAAAAATGAATGAATATCATTAAAGAGATATTTTAAAAGCATATAACACCAAGAATCTCGTTTATGTTTTTTTATCTTAGAAGCCTCAATTATTTTTACTTATTTATAATAAACTCCTGGTTTTTGAAGATGAAAAGGAAAGGCTGAGAGAAACACATTTTTCATTTATTTTGTACCAACTTTTGCTGGTACAACTTGTATTTAACACTCATTGCTAATGTGTTTCCTACAAAATAAGCTGATTTTTATTGAAATCAGTTTGTGGAGCCAGGCGTGGTAGCACATGCCTATAATCCCAGTAGCTCAGGAGGCTGAGGCAGGAGGATCACGAGTTCAAAGCCAGCCTCAGCAAAAGCAAGAAGCTAAGCAACTCAGTGAGACCCGGTCTCTAAATAAAATACAAAATAGGGCTGGGGTTGTGGCTCAGTGGTCAAGTGCCCCTGAGTTCAATCTCTGGTACCTGCACCCCACACCCCCCAAAAAAGAAAGAAATCAGAGTTTGTATTGATATATATTGGTTAAAATTTCAGGTTAAATATTATTTATAAAAGTCATCCTTCATAGGTAACTCAAGATGCATGCTGTTGAATTTTTTAATATCTGAAGTTTCATAGCAATGATATGATATTAGAAAGTATGTAGCAAATTAATTCTAACTTGAATGAAGAGTTCATGATATAAATTGTAGATGTTCCCTAGACATTGATTTGCAAAGAAACTAATGTTTATTTTTGTGACAGTTACCTGCTTTTTATATTTGGCATATCTTGAACAAGTTAATTTGTTTTCTTCTGTTCAAAGACATGTTTACTTCTTACAAACTGATCTTTTCTTTGGTAACTGGGTTCCATTATTATCATTATTATTATTATTATTATTATTATTATTATTATTATTATTATTATTATTTTGGTACTGGAGATTGAACTCAGGAGCACTCGACCACTGAGCCATATCCCCAGCCCTATTTTGTGTTTTATGTAGAGACAAGGTTGCACTGAGTTGCTTAGCGCCTCGCCGTTGCTGAGGTTGACTTTGAACTCGCGATTCTCCTGTCTCAGCCTCCCTAAGTGCTGGGATTACAGGCTTGCGCCACCGCGCCTGGCTTGGGTTCCATTATTTTATACAACTGAAATGTGATCTTTTTCTGGAGTAAAGGTCACAATAGTTTTAGGCTATCACAAGCCCAAGTGTAACATTTCAAAATGTTTTCTCATTTTCTTACTTACTCATGGAACACATTGATTGACTACCTGCTGTCTACTAGGCACCGTTCTGAGATACAGCAGTGAGTGAAAACCAGAGATACCTGTTCTCAGGGTGCTTATATTACAGTGGGAGGAACCAGAAAATACATATGTACACATATACATAGCTCCTTAAGTTCCAAAAGTGACAAACACTATGAAGAAAATAAAACTAGGTACTAAAATGTGCTGCATCTCAAAGATGAAGGACTTTGAAACATAATTTCTGAAATGCCTCTGCCTCTTGGGTTCTTTTGTCATTTAGTAAATGCTTACTACTGAACCTAACTTATGTCTTTTATTGAATGCATATTGAGTAAATGAATAAATGGAAGGAGAAAAGTTAACTTTGTGCCCTCCAGACATGTTCACAGTAGCATTTCTTAACTAGATCTGCAGTGAAGAGACATGTGATGCATTATGGCTTCAGGGAATCACAAAAATGCACGAATCCTGGATTTGACTTTAGCTTCTTAGTGCCTGGGGACTGTCTTGCTGACCTGTCTTGGTTTTGCTCTAGAGAATCTGGCAAATAGGGGACTACACAAATTTACTTGTTAGGCGAGACTTTTTGCCTTTATTGATAAAGTTAGTTAAAAATATACCTCAAAATAGAAAAAGGGCTGGAAGTTATAGAGGCAACATAAAACAGTCTGTTCTTTAAATATCTACTTTCTGCTTTATTAGAATCTAGGAAAAATTCAGTGTAGTGATAGTTGTAGTAGTCACTTTATAGTCAGATTCTAAAATCAATTCTGCCTTGTTGGATATCTGCTATGCCTAGCTCTTTATATCACTTACACCTTCATATAACTGTTATATCCAAGGATTAGAATGTTTAGGTACAATTGAAGAGTTTTAGTAAATCATGCTGAGCACAATTTAATATTTGATTATTTAGGATCTTAAAATATTCTGGAGTAAAGGAACATCAATTTGACCAAAGGTAGAGAGGTAGAAAGTGGTATTGATTGCATTCAATATTACTAAGACCATTGCCTGGACATAGAATTTTGTGAGGGGAAGTTCAGGGCTTTTCTTTTCTTTTACCCACTTTCCTTGTGCTATCTTTTTCCTCTTCCATTCCCTCTTTTTTCCTCTCTCCTTCCTTCCTTTAAAAAAAAAAAAGTAAAGATCTAAGTTCTGGTTAGTTGAATTTTGATTAATTGAAATTTTATCACACATGGGGGTAACTGGAAGCTTAAGAAGTAAGTACCATAAAAGTTGTCCTCCATCTGACTACAGAACTTTAAAGCCAGAGCTCTCAAGGGTCTTGCTTATCCTGTGTTAATTAATCTTGTTTTGTAACTGTGTGTTTTAAAATTTGTCATCCTTAACATCTATACTCCTTCCTTAGGACAGTTGTAAGTGTTTTAATTTTTTATTCCTTTGTGCTTCCTAGTTTGTCCCTGGAGGACCTAGCACTTGTGTTTAGCATTGTAGGGGGCTTAGAAATAAAGGGAAGCTCAGAGAAGCATCTGCTGACTCCACTGGACAGCTCCTCTAGGTGCTTCAGGGAAGCAAAACTTACTTAGAACTGTAGGCCTGAAGAAAAAGTCTGAAATAATTGTCCTGGAGCTGGATTTGCTCCTCCCTTCTTCCCTTCCTTCTTTCCTTCCTTCCTTCCTGTTGGTGGATTATAATTATACATATTACTGGCATTTGTTGTTACATATTCATACATGCATGCAACATAATCTTTTCTTTATGGTTGATGTTGTTCCTTAAAAGCTTACTAATAGGTTCTTTTTTGAGCAATCAAAATGATACACTTTAAGATTTAACCCACAGGGGCTAGGGTTGTAGCTCAGTGGTTGAGCGCTTGTCTCGCATGCATGGGTCACTGGGTTTGATCCTCAGCACCACATAAAAAAATAAATAAGATAAAGATATTGTGTCCATCTACAACTAAAAAAGTATTAAAAAAAAAGATTTAACCTACAACTTTTTTCTCAGTACTTGATGTTCACATATTTCCTCCCAGTTCTGAGCTCCTCGGGTAGTTGCTATTTGGAACAACCTTAAGTATATTTTCTCAACAATGAAAATGTGACCAAACATCTAGGCAGCGGGAGACCTGAGATCACAACTGAAATTGTATATTTTAAAAATCTGCTTTAGCTGTTTTTCCTCCCACCAAATTAGAAACATATGGAGATGTTTCTGCCTGTCTTCCTCCTTGGCAGGTGTAATGCCTCAGGCATTTGAGTGTAGGCTCTATTTAAACATTCATTGGTCTCCAACAACACTTCTGTGGCCTTAACACCAAGGCCAGTCTCATTAACTCTTAGCTTGCAATTTCTAAGTCTGGTTGGATCAGTCACATTAACACTAAATTAGAGGTTCATTTCTCTATCTTTAGAGTATTAGGCCTCAAAGTTTGTAGATAATATTTACATACAAAATGTTCTTTCTGTACACATTCTTTGCTTTTATTTATTTATTTATTTATGTATTTTCGTGGTACTGGGGATCACACCCAGGGACTCTCTACCACTAAGCCACATCTCCCTAACCCTGTTTCTTCTTCTTTTCTTTTTTGTTTTTTAGGCAGGATCTTATTAAGTTGCTCAGGCTGGCCTGGAACTTGAAATCCTCCTGTCCCAGCTTCTCAAGTCACTGGGATTATTGGGGTGCACTACCACACCCAATCTCACATTCTTTGCTTTTAACATTATGAATTTTGTTATTCAGAAAGTTAAAGAAATATGTGCAATTTATTGGCTTAAATATTTTTTCCAACTTGAATGCAGTTTTCTGTTCTTTTAGGAAATAAGATTTTGCTTAATAGTTTTGAAAATTATGTAGGTAATGTTATTAAGAGCTCAAAATTCTGCCAGATTTGATGCATTTTATTAATTTCAATGAATGTTTTGGTGGTATTGGGGATGAAACCAAGGAGCACTCTTTGAAACAGGGTATTGTTGAATTATCTGGTCTGGCCTTGAACTTGTGATCCTTCTTGCCTCAGCCTCCCAAATTTCTGGGTCTTAGGTTTTAGTACAATGACCAAACCAGAAAATTTTTTAAAAAATATCTTTATTTTGTTTTGTTTTTATGTGGTGCTGAGGATTGAACCCAGTACCTCACACGTGTGAGGCAAGTGCTCTACCACTGAGCCACAACTCCAGCCCTATTTTGTATTTTATTTAGAGACAGAGTCTCACTGAGTTGCTTAGCACCTCGCCATTGCTGAGGCTGGCTTTGAACTCGTGATCCTCCTGCCTCAGCCTCCCAAGCCTCGGGGATTACAGTCATGTACCACCACGCCTGGCCCTAGTCACCTTTCTTTTTAAAATGACTATGAAAGTTTCAGTTCTTTTAAAGTGATTTTGACAGCATTTTAAATTAGTCTGAAGGAAACATCAACAGTCCTGGAACAAACCCATAAAACAAAAAGATAATACATTTGAATAAGAAGATTTGGAAGGAAATCATGTCTTTAATCTAGAAAGGGAAAAAAGGTTAATGGGTTTCAGATCAGTTCTTTCAATGGTAGTCTCCTGTTGTGTGATAAAGATTAGTCACTCCTTATCCATTTGCCCTCAAAAAGAGGCCTAGAAATCCTTCCCTTTAGACAGCATGAAGATTCAATGTGTGGTAGAGGGAGCCTCATTTTCAGTTACCCGTTTTTCAGGTTGTCCTGTCTTCCTGTTATAGCTTGATAGGAATGAGGAGCTAAGGTGAAGGTTTAAGCTGTCTATAGATTAAAATGAAGCTACTGAATGAACCTACGCAAACATGGGCAATAGTTCTAAACTGCTTTATTATACGCTAGTGATCAAAAAAATTTTTTTCCCATTTGAATATAGATTTTTCTTGCTCAATGAGCAACTCCCACTAGATATTTATGGTACCAATAAAAGTATCTAATAACTAAAGTGACTAATCTTTATCACACAACAGGAGACTACCATTGAACGTAGCTAATTTTGTGCCTGTCAGCAGACTGCCACTATCTTCTTTTTTTTTCCTAATTTTATTTGTTTATTTATTCTACTTAGGTGTACATGATAGCAGTGTGCATTTTGATTCATTGTACACAGATGGAGCACAACTTTTCATTTCTCTGGTTGTATGTGATGTAGAATCACAACGTATATGCAGTCATACATAAAGCTAGGGCTATGATGTCCATCAGATTCCACCATCTTTACTGTCCCCCTGCCCCCTCCCTCCTTCCATCCTTGCGACCAAAGTTCTTCCATTCTTCCTGTGTCCTCTCCCACATTATGGATCAGCATCCACTTATCAGAGAGAACATTCGGCATTTGGTTTTTTGGGATTGGCTTACTTCACTTAGCACGATATTCTCCAGCTCCATCCATTTACCTGCAAATGCCATAATTTTATTCTCTTTTATTGCTGAGTAATATTCCATTGTGCCACTATCTTCTTTAACCTAGAAGACAGCGAGTACCCCTAATTAAACATTGTGCTTTCCCTCTTTCTTCCAAAATACTCTCTATCTAACAGCCAACAGGATCTTTTGTTTAATTTTGGTTTTGGCAGTACTGGATATTGAACCCAGGGGTGCTCTGCCACTGAGCCCCAACTCTTTTTATTTTTTGTTTTGAGACAAGGTCTTATTAAGTTATTCAGGCTGGTCTCAAACTTGTAACCTTCCTGCCCCAGCCTACAAAGTAGGTGAGATTATAGGCGTGCACCACCATGCCTGGCAGGATTTTTTAAAAACATAAATTGATGCTTGTTACTTATCTACCTAAATCTCCTGAGTGGCTTTTCATGGCACTTAAGATAAAATCCAAACACTTTACTGTGGTTTACAAATCCCTCATATTCTAACCTGCTTCTCCACACTTATCTTGCAAACTGTCTTCCTCTTTAGGTCATTAGTTGTGACCTTCTTAACCTTAGGGAACTCACACGTTACTCTTTTTTCTTGTGGTATTCTTTCCCCCAGTTTTTAACTAAACTAACTCCTTTAATTCTCAGATTATAACTTTAATAGAAACACCTTTCCTGATCTACACACACACACACACACACACACACACACCATTCTCTCTCTAAATAGCTATTACTTCCTAAGTGAATGTCTGTGTTTCTGTTTGTTTGATGTCTGTCTTTCCTATGTATCTGTAAGTTTCTTTTTCTTTTCTTTTTTTTTAAATATTTTTTTAGTTGTAGATGGACACAATGTCTTTATTTTATTGCTTTGTATGTGGTGCTGAGGATCGAACCCAGGGCCTTACGCATGCGTGGCAAGCGCTCTACCGCTGAGCCACAATCCCAGCCCATCTGTAAGTTTCTTGAGGTCAACACCACATCTGTTTATTTCACTGTTTAGAAGTCTGGATTCCAGTAGTTCCTAGAATATCATCTACACTTTTGAGTGAATATTGATACTTGGAGTTTGGGTTATTGGCCTAGCATTCATAAAGTGCCATTGTCCTAACAGTTAAAAACCTTTCTATACTTCTTTTACTTAATAAAACTTCGCTTTTACAACAGTGCCTTAATATCTGCCCTCTTTTTTTAAACTTGTGGTACATGTCGTGGAGGTTGACAATTTATTTTTATTTTTTTGGTACCAGGGATTGAACTCAGGGACACTCGACCACTGAGCCACATCCCCAGCCCTATTTTGTGTTTTATGTAGAGATAAGGTCTCACTGAGTTGTTTACCACCTTGCGGTTGCTGAGGCAGGCTTTGAACTCGGGATTCTTCTGGCTCAGCCTCCCAAGTGCTGGGCTGTATTACAGGCGTGCACCACCATGCCTGGCTTATTTTTAGTTTTATTTGTTCTTTTTAGTTATACATGACAGTAGAATATATGTATTTTTTATTTTTTTAGTTGTAGATGAACACAATACCTTTATTCATTTTTATGTGGTACTGAGGATCAAACTCAGTGCCTCACGCATGCTAGGCAATCGCTCTACCACTGAGCTACAACCCAACCCCAGTAGAATGTATTTTGATATACGTACATGGAGTATAACTTAGCATTTTTGGGGTTATACATGATGTGCAGTTACACTGGTCGTGTATTCCCATATGAACATAGGAAAAGGAATGTCCAATTCATCCTACTGTCTTTCCTATTCCCAATCTCCTTCCCTTCCCTCCATTCCCCTTTGTCTAATCCATAGTACTTCAATTTTTCCTTACCCACCCCCTTATTTGCATTAGCATCCTCATATGGGAGATAACATTCAGTCTTTGGTTTTTTGGGATTGGTTTATTTCATTTAGCATGATAGTCTCCAGTTCCATCCATTTACATTATTATGCACTCTTTTTAAGCTATGTGAATTCTGTACTCTGATGAGTGAGAGAACAAAAATATTTTAAATTGTAGAAAAAAGTTGCTTTTTACAGAAAATATAGATGATACAAAAGTATGAAAGAGTTTTCTTCATTATTTCCCTAATCTCATTCTCAAAAGATAATTAATGTTAGTGATTAGGTTTGCATGTACCAAATATTTTCAAAACATATAAACAATTTTAAAATAGTAGAAGGATGGAAGATGTTGCTAGATATATAGATCACTGACATGAAATAATACTGTAGTTACCATTCCTCTGGTAAGATTTTCTTATTTGGAGTGTTTCTGTAGGTTAAGTTTCTGAAATGTAATTGGTAAATAGAAGAGTATACGTATTTAGAGTTTTGATATGCATTTCCAAGTTGCCTCATAGAAATTCATTTTTAAATAACATATTTGTGGGGTTTATGATTAGAAATATAATGTAATGTTTATTAGAGTCAGTTTAACAAATACAGAAAGCATACTCAAATATTTTTCATCACCTGGTAGTAACCATTTATATCCTTTGAGTCTTTTTTTCTATATAGATAAAAAGATTATTTTTTCAAGATTGGAATTATTATATTCAAACTACTTTGCAATTTACTGTTTTCAAATAACATAGTTAATGTTATTTAAAATATATTGATATTCTCTTAATCTATACTATAATTTATTTGATTCTATATTTTCATCTATGCTGTTTGTTATGTTGCTTTTATAAGTAGCACTGGTATGCATGTATTTATATACCTATTCATATATTTTTTTGTACCTTTCAATGCTTTTTCAATATACATTTTTATAAGTAGATTTGCTGATTCAGAGCCTGAAAGTTTAAGGATTTTCACACATATTGCCAAATTGCTGTCCAGAAAAATTCCAGGTTACCATTTTATGAGCAATTTCAGAGTGCCCTTTTTTCCCCCTGCAATCTGATAGGATTAAAAAAAATTTAGTTGAGAGCCGGGCGCGGTGGCTCAAGCCTGTAATCCCAGCACTCAGGGAGGCTGAGACAGGAGAATCGCGAGTTCAAAGCCAGCCTCAGCAATGGTGAGGCGCTAAGCAACTCAGTGAGACCCTGTCTCTATATAAAACACAAAATAGGGCTGGGGATGTGGCTCAGTGGTCGAGTGCCCCTGAGTTCAATCCCCAGTACCC